>JAABOM020044911.1:0-53762 GCA_011800125.2 Solanum clarkiae | reverse complement strand
TAGTAAAGGTAAAGCAATATAAAGCACATAAAGTACATGATCCCACAGTATAACTAAAGGTGGTCTTTTATGCTACATCAGTGTATAGTTTCACTTGAGTTGTTATATCATATACAGTATTTCCTGCCTTACATACTCAGTATATTATCTCGTACTAACGTCCCTTACGGGGGACCTGCATTTCATGCTACTGGTACAGGTTCTAGTAGATCTCCCCAATAGGAGTATAGGATATTCAGCTATTGTCACCAATCTCCAGGTTGCTTCAGGGCTTTGTATATGTCTAGATCTTACATGTTTTATTACACAGTTTGTTGAGACGGGGCCTGTCCTGACCCTTATCGGATGTCTTTATTTATTTAGAGGATTTGTAGACTATGTAAAGTAAAATGTGGTCATGTCTTGTACTTTAAATATCGTGGCCGAACGGCCCAATCATATGCACTTCCTTTTGGCTTGTTATCACTGTTTATCTTCTTAAAGGCATGTCAAACGCAGCAAATCCTTATAGTATGTATAGAAAGCGCATAGTTATAGGTTGGTTCTCCCAAGCCTTATCGACAACGGGTGCCAGTCCGCCCTAGGACTTTAGGGCGTGACAATTATGATATCCGGGGATGTTGAGTTAGTGAATCATGGGGAATACAATACCTAATTTGCTCTCCATTATTGATTATCTTCCATTTTAATTAGTTTAGTTTAATTTCCTATCAATTATTGCAAACCCCCCTTTTTGGGAATTGAGTTAGTTAATTCTTGAATTGTTTATTAGCGAACTAATTTGTGAAGTCCCGGATTCCCTGTGGGATTCGACCCCAACACTAGTTAGGTTTATTACTTTGATGACCACTTGTACTTCAAAAGAGAGGTGTATTTTAAGCGTTATCAAAGAAAAATGGAACCGTTGACAGGGAATACAACGAGACTTTGATTGGGTTCACTAGTGGTATAATTCAAGTGTTAATTTCTTAGTTCTCTTGTATTTTACTTTTATTTTTATTTTTTTTGTTTAGTTTCTTTATAGGGTATTGTATGCCTAATACAAAGAGTCAAGGTATTCCCTTGGCTCCAATTGACTTAGAGATCCAACGAGTTATAAGAAAAATGGCTCAAGCAAATACTAATATCACGGTTAATGAAGCTATGAATCAGAATGATGATGTTGATGATAGGGATGACAATCTACCACCGTTGGAGAATAGGCTACAACCCAGGGACTTCAATGAGAATGCTTATAGATGGAATCAATATAGATTGAATCACATGGACGTAATGAGAGCTATAGTGTTGCCACCATTACCGACCAACACTAAGTTCACGATTTCAAGTGGATTGATCCAAAAGATTAAAAATTATGGTTTATTTGCGGGTCTGGCTTCTGAGGATCCTCATAGTTGTCTGCATAATGTTGCCTTTGTTTGCACGAGCATTATGGGGATGCAAAATCTTTCCATGGATGTTGTTCGATTATGGGTGTTCCCTCTATCTCTTACTGGTAATGCAGCAGTGTGGCTATCTGAGCTCCCACAAAGCTCAATCACTAGTTGGGCGGATTTATAGAAGTCCTTTTTGGAAAGGTACTTCCGAGGTCAATGAAGCTAAAACTAAAAGATCAAATCAAAAATTTTGAGCAATTACCTAGTGATTCAATTAGTACAATATGGGAAAGATTTACAAAGTGTTTGAGAAGTGTCCCAGACCATAATATTGTTGACGATGCCTTAGTAAGGATCCTTTACCGTGCCCTCGATTAAAATAGTCAAGCTTGTGACGATACTATAATATGGGCATGTTCTTGGATCAACCGTTCACAGGGACCGCCGAGAGAATGCAGCAAGTGATTAAAACACACCGTGCATAGAGGCAAAGGGAAACAACTTATGTGAAGAGTTCATGTGTTGTTAATGTTGTTTCAGAGCAAGCTAAGATCAATGATAAGATTACGTAACAACTTGCTCAACTCTACACGAGCATGGATGTAGTGATTAAGAAAAATCAAGAGAGAGTGTATGCGATAGTCTATCAACCTCCTCGGGCGCCCATGTATAAAGAACATTATTATGATGAGGATACTTGTTCTTTGAGTGATCAAGCAGTGAGTTTCCGGAACAATGCCCAAGGGTCCAATTCAGACTATGTGCGTCAAGGTTCTGGGACTCAAGGTCAGACCTAGGTGCTTATAAAGATAATCATAGTGGTTATTTTGAGAGGAATAGGTCCCCAGAAGCCCAGTGGGGTAGAAGCGATGGTTTAGGAATGGTCCATATGTGCTACCCCATAATCGTGATACGGGGGCTAGTAATTCGAGGATTTAAGAAATGTTTGACTAATTGATGAAAAAGGCCAAGACACAAGATGAGACTTTGAGGGGGATGAATTCCAATATTTCAAGCATTAACCAAAAGATAGTGTCTCACTTCGTGGCCATTAAACAACTTGAGCAACAATTTGGTCAAGTGTCTACTCAATTGAATCAATGCTAGAAAGGTATATTGCCTAGTAATATTGTTTAAATTTCGAAGAATGAGGGGCATTGTATGGCAGTAATGACCAGGGGGGTAAGAGAACCATTGATCCTCTGACGCCGGTAGGTGTGGATGATGTGCATGAAGAGATAGTTGTGGAGAAGATTGTAAATGAAGGAGAAGAGGGAAACAAATATGGGGTAAGCAGTGAAGGGTTAAAGAGCCAGAGAAGTATAAGACCATCCCAAGGACTCCTCCTCCCTTTCCCCAAAGACTCAAACAAAAGGAGAAGGAAGGTAAGTTTAAACATTTCCTCTCCATGTTAAAGCAATTGTCCATCAACATTCCCTTGATCGAAGCATTAGGGTAAATGCCTGGTTATGCTAAATACATGAACGATTTGGTAACTAAGAAGCCACGGTAAGCCAAGAGTTTTCTCAAGAGCTCCAACGTTGTCGTGCCATTACCACTAAGTCCTTAGTTCAGGAAAGGAAAGACCGTGGTGCATTCACCATCCCTTGTACCATTGGTGATGTAGACTTCGCAAGGGCTTTGTGAGATTTGGGTGCTAGTATAGACTTAATGCCTCTTGCAATCTTCAAAAAGCTTAATTTGGGTTCTCCTACTCCTACGAGAATGAGGTTGTTAATATCGGATAGAACAATCAAGTAACTAGAGGGAATACTTTATGATGTGTAATTGAAAGTTGAAAAATTCATATTCCCTGATGAATTTTGTGATTCTTGATTGTGAAGTTGATTTTGAGGTTTCTATTATCTAGGGAAGACCATTTCTATCCATAGGGAGAGCTCTAATAGATATGGATTCTTGTCACTCAAATTTAGGGTGAATAATGAAGAAATATCCGCCAATCTTTGAAGCATCCAAATAAATTAAAAAGTAAGATTTTGGCAATTGAGGAATTCTGAGTGCTCAACATGTTTAAGTCGTGTCGCGACAATAAATTAGGCCCTACTTGGGAGGTAACCCAACCATTTTTATGTTCTAGCATAGTTTCGAGTTTATTTTAGTTTTTGAATTTTAAGTTGACTGTTTGTTTGTGTTTTGACCGATATTTTTGACGTTGGATTTGTTGCATTTAAGGTGCAAGTGCATTTTATGAGGAGCATACAAGTTCAGGATAATATTTCAAGTTTTGCTGAGAATTGCATCTGATGCAGTCTTTACAACTAGGCTTACGAGTCGTATTTTACTTTATAACTCGTAATCCTATCTCGTAGAGAGTTATAGTGAGAAAGTTAAATGTGCACTCAATCTAGAAGTCAATTTTACGGCTCGTAGTCTACATTACGAGTCATGAATGGGGTTCGTGGAACCCAGGTTTGTTTTTAAATTTTTTTAAATGTTGAAGTGGTCTACGAGACCAGGACTTATGAGTTATAGACCAAGCTACGACTCATGGTCAGTTTCGTCAACTTGACCCAATGAGTTTAAAGCGCGAACCCGATAAAGTATAAAAAGGGGTCAAAATTGATTTAACCCATGTTTTAACCCTAATTACCAATAAATGCCCCAAATCTCTTCCCCCAACCTTTTTCTGATCATATTTCCGGTGCACCAACTCTGTTTCCAGCAAGAAATTTCAGTGACTAGGGTTTATTGAGCATTCATCTAAGTTTTCTCTTTCAATTTCATCTACACACTTGGTAAGTTTCTTGGTTTAGCTTTAACTCCTGAATTTACCTTATTTTTGAAAGTTTGAGTTGATCAATGTGCATATGTTAGTGTGTGGGCATTTGATTCTTCCTTGAATGTGAGTTGTCAATGAAAGACTAGGGTTCACATGAACTCAGTTGATTGTTCAAACCCTAACTTAAATGCTATATCCTTGATATTGTAATTGAATGCCTGGAATATTATGCTCCTTGTTTGATTGAATTGTTGTTTAGGGGTTGTGAATGTAATGATTTAGTCAGTATCATAGGGTGAGTGACTCTTGTTGTGTGCCTATTGAACTATACCCCAAGTGCATTTGAATGTGATTATGTGATTTTTTTGTGTGATTTAGGGGTGGTGCTATAGGTATAAATTTGAATGAACTTGGGGAAGGATGAAATGTTTGGGTATTAATGGCTAAATCCTATTCGATGGGGTAAATTTGTTTTGAAATTATGTTTTGGGTATGGGTTAATTTGTGCTTAGCATGTAAGTGTTCACGTAGTTGCGTCGATGCTACCAGGATTGTATTTAAATTGTTAGTAGGGTCTGTGTGATGAGTTGAGGTACATCAGGTACCTGGAAAATCTCTGTCACGGGAGTCTTTTACGGCTTGTAGGTTTGGGGAAGGATGAACTGTTCGCATATTGATTGCTAAATCCTATTCGATGGGGTAAATTTGTTTTGAAATTATGTTTAGGGTATGGATTAATTTGTGCTTAGCATAGAAGTATTCATATAGTTGTTTCGATGCTGCTAGGATTGTATTTGAATTGTTCGTAGGGTCTGTGTAATGAGTTTAGGTACATCAGGTACCTGGAAAATCTCTGTGACGGGAGTCTTTTACAACTCATAGATGAGTCTACGAGCCATAAATGCCTCTCGTGGGAAGTCCAGTGATGTCATGTTCTGAATAATTCATCATACGAGACCTTCTTCGAGTTGTAGATCACTTTATGAGTCATAGATAAGTCTCGTGGACTCTTGCCTATTTTATGTTTGCTCCCTGGAACTTTATATGAAATCTGTTCATGACCCATAATCCAAGTTATAAGTCATAACTGGATTTTGTACCATTTTCCAGTGTTCTATTTTGTTTTCCACATCTGGTTTATGGAACCATTTCATGACTCTTAGTTCCAACTACAAATAGTAACTAGTCCTCGTGGTACCTGACCGCAACTAGTCCAATGCATTATTCTTGTTTTTCATTTGTTGATTGTTGCGACTAATTATGGTTTACCTATTTCTGATTTGTAGGAAATATGGCCCCAAAGGGAAAACACTCAAAGATTGAGATATTGAAAAAGAAGATCATAGATGAGCCTACAACCGAGGAGAATTCAGATGACAAGTCATTGGAGGTCATTAATGTTCATCCTGACCTAGAGGCGGGGGTGCCTCAAACTAGAGCTGCAGCAAAAGCTGACAAATGCAAGCTCATGTTGATAGTCCTTCCCAGTCTGATGAGGAAGAAAATGATGAGACTGATGATGTTTCACCCCAGATGACTCCTTTAGGCATGGAGTCTAGTTCCAAAGAGGCTCCCAGGATAGAGGAAATGCCTAGTCCTTCGTTGCCCCATCAGTTTCTCAATCCCAGGATCCTACTTGAAGGTTGGGTGACGAGGGAATGGGGCTAGATTCACAGAGGATCTACAGACAAAGGGGAAAGGCAAGACCATACAATCGATATATGAGGAGCATAAGGTTATTGATGATTGATTAAGACGTGTCCTAGGAATGAAGGACACGATGACATGATGACACGATATGGGCTCGACTGGCTGACAGATAAGCTTGGACTATGTGCCCCGCTTATGGTATGGGAGTTCAACGCAGCTTATGCAGACACTATTCTTCGTGATCTTCTCAAGGGGAAGAGACCACTAACACAACCAAGATTGCGAGAGGTACTAGTGAGAGGGCGACAAGTCGATATTTTAGAGGAGATGATCCGTCATGTACTTTTTGGTCCCGAGTACAGAGCCCCGAGGTCGGCAGTTGAGTTTGATTATAGATTGTGCAGGCTCAAACAATGTTGATTTCAAAGGATCAGGTACAGAGGACCAAGTTATTGAGATGGGTGGCCGGTTACATTATAGAGCAAGGGCAAGAGCCTTCTTAGGTCACCACACATACAGAGCCTATTATAAAGGCTTCACTTTCTTTCCCCACCAAATTTTGGTGGGCGATTGTCAAATCTCACATCCGGCCTATGCTAGCATATAAAAAACTTATACCGGAGCGAGCGGTATTGGTTGTCAGCATCTTGGTTGGCTACGACATTGACTGGGCCTGACTCATAGCAGAATGAATTCATGAGTCGGCGCTCAAGAGGGCCACATGCATTCCATTTTTGGCCTTGATCTACAGACTCTGCATAGAGTCCAAGGTTCAAATATTATTTCAAATCATGAACAATTGGTATCATCCTAGCATACACTGGAGCCTAGCCTGATTAAGGTTGATGAGAACCTTGTGGCATTTCAGAGGACACAACCTCCTCCTATGCCTGAGATGTTTTCTTTAGAGCTATCATAAGAGGGTCTAATTACTATCACTCCAATTTCTACTACTAATGAGAGGTCCCAGCATCCTGAGTCAATTGATGTTAGGGGGTCCCACTATAGCTACTCCTGCACTATAGGCTATTACATCACAGGCTACTACAATGGGTATGGTTCACGTGTTCGTGGTTTCTATTTAGGTATGGCAGGCCATGGGTCCAACAGACTGTTGCGGACTCAAAGGATTGATGCAAGGCATTCACCATATCTACTGTTCAGGATATTATTTCTATGGTGGATGCCCGCATTGATACCTTTGAGGATGGGGTCCAAAAGAGGTTAGCTGAGGCCCAGCCATCAGATCTGTTAGTTATACATGAGGAGATTGCAAAACTTAGGGCTAACATGATGTAACACCCCACATCTTACAATACTAGTTCTATGCAAATGAAACATGATATGGCTTTTCAAATTAGAGCCAATTTTTAAAAGTGCTTGAATCTCGAATTAGAGGGCGATATGTATGTCTAACGCGAAGAGGGTCAAGTGTAATTAAGTTTTATGTCAAATTCAGGAGATCACGACCCTAAACAAAGTGAGAGAATTAAGTTTCTTGTAGGACTTAGGTAGCTAGTAAGTGAGTCACCTACTTGCTTCGCTTAAATTGCTAGCTAAACGGAGATGAGGAACGACGTCGAATTTGTCCAAGTTTGATTATGAATAAAGTTAGTGTTAAGGGTGTAACTTTAGCCCATGTTTTAGCATCATAAATGGACTATATTTTCATCCCAAGAAGGATATCAAAAGGGACCAAGTACATCATAACCCACTTGACTAATTGGGCCCAAACTAAATGAAGAGGAATTAGGAAAAATGGGCAACCAAGGCCCATCAACTTTGAGACCTATTTAAGCCCAAGTGCGAGGACCAAGCTACTACATCACGAGCTTCTTAATATGAAATAATATGTGGTCAAAAGTTCAAGATACATTCGACCAAAGAGACCCTTTAAAAAGGGCTCAAAACAGCCCCTTAAGTCATTTCATTGGAAACAATTTTTCAGCTTTCCTAAAGACTTTTGTTTTCTCTTTGCTTCACTTCACAAGGCAACCAATATAAGCCTCTAGGGTTCTTGAAGGAAACCTGAATCTTGAAGGCTAAGGTAAGTGGAAATATCTATGTATTTGTTTTACTTATCCCATGACAAACAAGAAATATATGCTAGTTATACTTGCTGAAATTGTTTGACAGAATGTGTTCCAAAAGTTGTTGTACATTTTTCTTGGTTATTTGAAAGCTTTTCTCTTTTTGGTTGGATTCATTATGAAGGGAGGTTGTTGTTCTTAATAAGTATTAGTTCTATAATGATGTATAAAGGCTGCTGTACCATTTTTACGTTCGTGAAAGTAAGTTCTTGTGTGATATCGTAATTATTCTCGTAATAGGAACTTATGGGCTGATTGATTAAGGACTATGGTATGACATCCTCCACTTATTTTTTGGACTATTTTGAACTATTTTAGGACTGATTTTATGTGTATACAGGGTGGAAACAGTTTGGTTAAAGTTGGAACAAGTTTGGAATTGTCGACGTGAAAATGTAACGAAGGGATGTAACGTTATGCCGCCTAATTGTATGTTACGTATAATTGTTATGTGTTGTGCTTTATGGGCTATTGTAAGACTATTATGGCACTAAAATAGGATTCACATGATATGCATATGACAATGTGTACTAGAAAATACGATTAGGGGCGGAATGGTTGAAAGAATACGCTCGGGTTTATAATTGTCTGCTTGTTGCCCTTATGTTGCTTTTTATGAGATTGGGCTACCAAGATGCATCTATTGGCTGCTAATGCTAGTTTTACCACCTACTACGTTGTATATAAATATTTGGAGGAAGATAATGTTATCTCAAGGTAATAACAAGGTCATACAACAAGGTATGTAAGGCAACTCGATTTTGTATTACTTGGAATTAAACCTAGGCTCTTCCTTGGTACATAGAGGATCTTATCTACTCCGACATAACAAACAGCCATGTCTCCACTCTTTCACATATTCATATGCTACCATACATGGCCATTTGCATCCCTGCATACGCACTTGGATACTAAGACACACGAGTTTGTTTTACTAAATAAAGTTCATGTATTGTTCTACTTCCTATGCATTTCATTATTTGTCTAACCTACTCCTTTCATTATAGTGTTGTCTTTTGTGATTATTTACATGTCATATGTTGTACCTACAATGCTCCAGTTCCAATATTATGACCACCAAAAGAATCATCCCAAAAGTAATTAAAAGATAAAGTATATTGCTTATTGATGGGTGGTAACCCAAGGGGTGGAAGAATCACCTAGCCAGGGTTGATCTTATCATGGGGGATGGCACAAGTGGTGAAAGGAAAAGCCTAGCCAGGGTCGATCCCAATATAGATTTACCATTAATCAGTTGGTCATTTATATTACTTATTGTGCACAGATTATACAGTAAAGGTAAAGTAATAAAAAGAACATAAAGTACATGATCCCACAATACAACTAAGGGTGGTCTCTTATCATACACCAGTGCATAGTTTTATTTGAGTTGTTACTTCACATACAGTGTTTTCTACCTTACATATTTAGTACATTATCCTATATTGATGTCCCTTATGGGGGACCTGCATTTCATGCTACAGGTATAGGTGTCAGTAGATCTCCCCAGTAGGAGTACAAGATTTCCAGCTGTTGTTACCAAGCTCCAGGTTGCTTCAGAGTTTTGTGTGTCTAGAGCTTATATTTTTGTGTTGTATAGTTAGCCGAGCTGGGGCCTGTCCCGACCCTTATCAGATACTTTTCCTTATCTAGAGGCTTTGTAGACTATGTAAATTAAAGTATGGTCATGTCTTGTACTTTAGACAACATGGCCCCAATGACCTAGCCATATGCATTTTCTTTTTGCTTGTTATCACTGTTTATTTTCTTAAAGGCATGTCAAATATAGAAATCTCTTATAATATATATAGAAAGCACATAGATACAGGTTAGTTCTCCCGAGCCTTATCGACAACGGGTGCCTGTCCGCGCTAATGAGACTTTGGGCGTGACACTTAACTTCTTCACTAGCGGTGCCAGTTACAGTTCCAAAGTCTACACCTTCGGAGCCGCTATTTGACCTATTTGTCATGGAGGATCCCACATAGCCTTCCCATGGGAAAAGATCCCTTATGGAGGGTGATGATATAGAGGAGAGATATGTGCGTCCAAAAATCTCTGAGATTCATGATGAGGAAGCAGAGGATGAGCTCAAGATGGTCTTGAGGATATCAAGGAGAGAAAAGGAGTTGAGACTACCCTAGGAGCATGATAGAGCGATGGGTATTAGCCCATCTAGTTCGACTGCTGCACAGACTTACCTCGCAGGAGGGAGATGATCAGATGCAACCCGAGACTGGTGCTTAGGCACCAAGATATGTTTGTTTTTGACCCCTTCTATTTAATTTGATTTTGATATTGCACGTTGAGACAACATAAAGATTTTTCGATGGGGTGTGGGCGGCTATGGACCTTGGTAAAGTTTGAGTAGCTTATGTTCTATAACTACCCCAAATTTTGATCTCGAGGTTTTCTTACCTTTGTTCTTTTTCCTAATAGATATTTAATTTTTGTTGAACCGACATGTTTAGGATGTTTTAGATAATGTTTGTAGCATATAGTACTTGATCTTATGATATGTACCACGTTTTGATGATTATTTTGAAATATTATTGAAAATTGATACCCTCCAAATTTTTTGATTAGTAGTTAAACTGCAACCATGCATATTTGGGTACTTGGAAATATTTGTCTTGATGAGTGAGGGTAATTGAAATATAAAGCACGATCTGTGAGTTTCTTGTTGATAATGTATGCAATGCCATATGTGAGTTAGCTTATTTTTCGAGATTCATGCATATTTTGTGCTAATTCAGAACTTGCCCTGTTACTGTAAGCTGGATTGTAGATTAAATGGATTGCGAGGTGATCCTAAGCCTTTGTTTTTTAATTAGTCCACTTTAGCCTTAAATAGCTAGCAAAATGATGTTTTATCCCTTCTTCCAAATATTTGAGCCTTGCATGTACCACAACTTTCTGAAATACCTAATTAGCCTAGCCTTGTCGAGTGATGAACATTGAGATTGACCCTGATCTATCTTTGAGCACTGTGAACCTTGACTGAGGCAAAATTCCTAAGTTGAGGGGTGGCTACCAAAAGTGGCCTTGGGTTGGGGAATAGATATTGTGTACTTCAATATGGGCTAAAAGCCTAAAGTTGAGAGTGGCAAGTGTAGAGGTAAAATCACGAAAATAAGGTGGTGAGTTGGGAATAGAAAGAAAAAGAAGAAGATCATGTACCGAGAGAAAGAAAAAGAAAAAGATGTCTTAGATTGAGACTGAAAGCACAATGATTTATGAAAATAAGGAAAAAGCTGAAAATGAAAAGAAAATACCCAAAAAAGCTTTAATATGAAGAAAAAGGGAGAATAAGGTGAAATGATCGAGTTAGTAAGGTGAACATTGTGAAAAACGGGGTTCGAGGATGGTCTTTAGTCACTGTGTTTCCAAAAATATCCTACCAAAGCCCCATGAACCCACGTTACAAGCCTGGAAAATCCACAAATAATCCTAGTCGGGCTAGTTGAAAATCTGAAACATGAGCATAGGGGCAAGCCTATGGTATTAGTCAATGTGCATGAATATCTTTATGAGTGTGAGTATGTTCGCACAGTCTAAGTGTTAATCTTGATATCGTTATTGAGTGTGTTGGTTGGGACTTCTTTCTGTGAAGGCATCTGCATTGCATTGTCAACACTTGACTTGTTCAGTGATTGTAGATTATGGATATTCTCTTGCTTATAATAGTTATGTTGTCATATGCATCATTATGTGTTGGTTTTCCAAAATAGATATCTGATCTTGATCTGAAAAGTTGGTGTGGGTACCTAAGCTTGAATTGTACAAGATATATGCTATTAAGTTCTGTTTTGTGTGTTGTTGTGTTATCTAGTTAGATTGAGTCGTCGCTTGAGGACAAGCGACAATTTTGAGTTAAGGGTGTTGATATGCTGTCAAAATACAACACATTTAATACCTAAAACTTGAGATTTTGTGTGTTCTCAATGCGACATTTATGGTGTTTATGTGTTTTTGTGTTTGTTTTTACAGTAAAAGCAGGTTGGCACAATTTTGGAAAACGTTGCAGGTTTTGCTGATTATTTGAAGACATATGAGACCCTCTATGAGTTGTAGCGTAGTTTACTAGTCGTAGAGGTGGCCTTGTAGAGATTTCCGGTGTTGAAGCAAAAACTGAAGTTCAGCCACACGAAACCCAGTTACGAGTCGTAGATCATTCTACGAGCCGTATCGGAATGTTTCATAGTGATTTCCAGTGTTCTCCAATGTTGATCCAAGTGCTGCAGAGACGGACTACGAGAGGACAATACAAGTCGTAGATCAAACTACGACTCGTGAAGATATTTCGAAGTAGGGAAGTCTAAGATCCAAAGCTGAATACAGAAGCCCAATTATGACTCGTAACCCTAGCTACGAGTCGTAACTGCAAGTCGTAGGGTGCGCCGACCAATTTTTCTAATTATTTTAGGAACTTTTTTGTAAATACTAAAAATAGTAAATACTAGGTCATTTAAGCGGCAGTTTTCAGATTTTTACATAGATTACAGCTGATGATAGAGTAGATAGCAAGAAATTAGAATATTTTTAGGGTTTTAGTTTTGGAGATTAAATTTTGGAGAAGAGATTCACTTGTGGATTAAATTCATCTTTTAATCTTGTGATTCTCAATATAAATTGAGTTTTCTTGTTCTTCAATCTTCCTGGATAAGTGATTAAACATGTCTTCTATATTCATTGTTTTTTTATTTGGCCAAGATATGAGTAGCTAAACCCGCAACTTGGGGTTGTAGGAACCATGAAAATCTAACTTTCAAAACCTGGATTATTTGCAATTCTTAGAATGGGTATTTGCATGTATTAATCACATCTCTTCATTTTGAATGTTTTCTACTGGTGGCTAATATTAGAACTTACCTAGTGTTACCTTCCCGATCCAGGTGGTAATGAATAGGAAAAGAGAGTGATTAACAAAATTTGATGATATGATCTCGTCTAATCAACTAAACTAGAACAATGGAGGTTGACAGGGACTATGAATAATGCTTAGTTGAGCACTCTATAGAGATGTGCCAAGTCCTATAGTGAAATCCGACCTTCACTTTTGACCGAAAGATTGGAAAAACCTAAAGTACTATCCTACATGCAATATTCTAGTTGAGAATTATGATATCCGGGGATGCTGAGATAGTGAATCATAGGGAACACAATCCAAGTTTCTCTCCCTTATTGATTGTCTTTCATTTTAATTAGTTTATTTTAATTTCCTATCAATCATTACAACCTACCCCCTCACACTTTTTGGGAATTAAGCTACTTAATTGTTGAATTATTTATTAGCGAACCAATTTGTGAAGTCCCGTATTCCCTACGAGATTCGACCCTAACCTTGGTTAAGTTGATTACTTTGACGATCACTTTTACTTCAAAAGAAAGGTGTATCTTGAGAGTGATCAAGAAACACTGACTTGTTGGCCGTAGTTGCCTAGAGCTTTATACAACAGTCTTGTAGAGTGAGTTCTAGTCAGGATGTCGGCACATGATTTGGTGGGAGTGGCTTGGTCACTTAAACTATTGCCACTTTTCAGCGATGGTGGGGTTTGATTGTCCATTCTCAAAGGGATTCAGACTTGTGATAATTTTCCATTTTGATGGGACAGATAGTTGGGGTCATTACTTTAAGAAGTAATGGAAAGGGAGTGTGATGTGATGGCCATGCTCACTTCAACTGGTCTTGTGTGATGATTATTTTCTCCAGAGTAAGGATCTTTTCAGAGAGAAGAGTCCAAGAATTTTTCTTTCAATGATGTGTTTGTGGAATTAAGGGGAAATTTTATTGGCTAAGACCCATTTCGGACTTTGGCGTCACTGCCACTCTCATCGATGTTGTGAGGGGGTAGCTGTTCTAGAGAGAACAACCAGATGCATTCTCGGCTTGTTTTGAGAATAACTGTTAACTCTACATTATTTTAATAAGTAACAAATATAATTTGTTTTGTTGATCGCCATAATATGACTAGACTTATGCATGTAAGTAAATAACCTGTTCAAAATCGACTTTATCTGAATTTGAAAAATATTTTGTATCTACATGATTTATTAGTTATGAGTTGTATTCATTTAAATTATAAAATTTCATGCCAAATAGTTCATTCGAGGTATCCGGATATATGAGATCGAACCTAAAATTAGTCCTAAAAGATAAATCATTGTTGCAAATATAATTCAAGTTTAGAGTCAAATATATGAGATGACTGAGATTTAGCTAACACAATTCACTATCACTAAAAAGACATCTTTGTATACATATTCAGCAAGAAGATTATGATTCTTTTTACCAACTAATCTATACTATATTAAAAGCGTAAAGACCCTTAGAAATGTAGTTTGAATTCTTTTGCCTTTATTAAAATACTCTGTTTTAAGTCAAAATCGTCAAATCACTATTTTTTTAATTTATTATTTTTATCTTTTATTATTTAGTATATATAGAATTTACTCTTGATTTAGGACAATTCTATATAAATAATTGTTTAGAATGTAAAGGAAAAATATTATTATTATTTTTTTAATATTTATGACTTTGAAATTAACTAAAATTTTGATTGTCAAATATTTTATTAATAAAAATATGTAATATAGTAAATTCAAAAAGAAAAGAAGTAATTAAAATTATATTGAAATATTAAACCACCCTTTTTATATTTGGGAGTCTTTTTTAAAATTAAATTTTAAACAATTAATTATTTAACTCTTAACTATTTAATTTCAAATTATTACTTCATGTATTCATAAATCATTAAATATCTCTATGTTATAAGTAATTGAATTAATTTTCTCATTTTGCCTATTCATAATAAATTAAACTATTGGATCAAACAAATAGAATTTATACAATTTTATTTGTATAAATGTTGTATCTATTTTAACGACAAGTACTATTTATATATAATTTTTAGATTAAAACGACACTTATATGCAAAGCATGTGCACTAAACTAGTTAATTAATAAATATTAAATCGGTAAATATTATCAACTAAAGAAAATAAGTTAAATTCAAGATTAAGGAGACATAGAGTTATGATTGTTTTATTGTCGAATTTTTCTTGCTGTGTTGGTTATGATCTACCTTATTTATTTATTTTATTAATTGTGAGTACTCTACTTATTGCAATTCTTGCTCAAGGAATCATGGTAATTTGATAGACTTACGTTTTCAAACTAGTTAGATATAAATTTCTCATAACTCACTAATCACACTAAAGCTTCATAATTTTTATCATGTCTTGAGCCTACACTCTGGATGTAGCTCCACACTCAAAAATGATTATTGCCTCGAGTAAATTCTTGGTCTAGCTGACTCTTGAATTGAAGACTAAACATGCATGCAAAATTTTTATAAGATGAATCTTTAGAAATATTTAAGTAGATTCAAAACATTTCAATTATGCTTTACACAAAGTCTTAAAATAGCTCTTAACATATATAGTAATGTTATAAAAGTGGATATCAAAAAAAATGCGGAGAGAGGAAAGATCATAAAATATACAAAATGATTTAAAGAAATGAGATAAAGTGAAAAGGGAAATGTAATGATTTTTCCAAGTTTTCCACTTCTTTTTCTTATACTTTCTAAATTAGGAAATGACTATTTATAGCCTTAGAAGAGTATGGCCAAGTGTCTTCTTTGAAACACGGTAGAAAATTATATCATACAAACCTTTTGGCCACTTGGCAAGAGGTGACATATATACAATACTCCCCCTTAACTGTCCATGTAAAAAAAATACTGCTAGATATCCTTAATACATATTTTCGGCTGTCTCATTAAAAACCTTATCAGGATTGGGATAAAACATTGGTTAAGGAAAAAGAGTACAACATGTATTTCAATCCCCCTGTTAAAGACCACGATCCAAGTGGTAGAGTTTTCGTGTTCCAATCTTGTGTACTATCTTCTCAAGAGTTAGGATTGATAACGATTTAATGAATAAATCTGCTGGATTATCACTTGAACGTATTTGTTGCATGTCAATATCACTATGTTTCTAGAGATCATGTGTGAAGAAAAATTTTATGAAGCCTCCTTTTAATTGAGCTATGCATGTAGCATTATCTTCGAATATGATTGTGGGTATTATGACATCATTTTTCAGTCCACATTTTTCTTTGATGGAATGTATCAACGATCTTAACCATACGCATTCTTGACTTGATTTATAAATTGCTATTATCTCAGCATGATTTGAAGAAGTAGCAACAACGGTCTGCTTTGTAGATCGCCACGATATAGCAGTTCCTCTATATGTAAACAGATAGCCTGTTTGAGTACAGGCTTTATGTGGATCTGACAAATAACTACATCTGCATAACAAATAAGATCTGTACAATCTTGGTTAGTATAGAATAGACCCAGATTGGTAGTTCCCTTTAGGTATCGTAGAATATTCTTGACACTTTTCCAATGTCTTCATGTTGAGAAAGAACTATATCTTGCTAGTAAATTGACAGAAATGTTATATCAGGTCTAGTTGCATTTGCAAGTTACATAAGTGCACCAATGGCATTTAGATACGGTACTTTAGGACCAAGAGGTTCTTCATCCTCTTTTAGAGGTTAGAATGGGTCTTTATTCATTTCAAATGATCGAACGACCATTGGAGTACTTAATGGATGCGCTTTGTCCATATAAAATTGTTTTAAGATTTTCTCAGTATAGGCACATTAATAAACAAAAACCTCGTCTACTAAATGTTCAATTTGCAGTCTTAGACAAATTTTGTCTTTCCGAAGTCTTTCATCTCAAATTCTTTCTCTAGAGATTCAATTGCCTTTTGGACCTCTTCAGGGGTTCCAATGAGATTTATGTCACGAACATAAACAACGAGTATGACATATCTTGATTTTTGTCTTCTTAATAGAGACACAAGGAAAAATGACATCATTTATCTGACCTTTATTAATCAAGTACTCATTGAGACAATATACCACATACGTCCGAATTGTTTCAAACCATAGAATGATCTTTGCAATCTAACTGAAAATGTCTCCCAAGATTTAAAATTATATGCATCAGGCAATTTGAATCCTTCTGGAATTCTCATATAAATTTCTTTATCGAGTGAATCATAAAGGTAAGCTGTAGCCACATCCATTATATGTATTTCAAGATTTCATGCACAGCTAACCCGATGAGATATCGAAAAGTTATTGTATCCATTACAGGTGAATATGTTTCCTAATAGTTGACACTGGGCTTTTGAGAGAATTCTTGTGCGACAAGGCATACCTTATATCTTACAATTTTATTTCATTTTTGGACAAAAAACTATTTATAGCCAACTTGTTTTACACCATTAAAGGTTTGGACTACCGGTCTAAATACCTCACACTTAGCAAGTGAATTCAATTCTGATTGAATTGCCTGTTTCCATCTTGGCCAATCACATCTCTATCGACATTTCTTTGACAAATTTAGGCTCAAGATCCTCACTGTCTTACATGAGGTCAATTGCAACATTATACACAAAGACAGAATCCACTATAACTTTTGATCGATCTAAATTTGTTGCATCACCAGTAGAACTTATTGAAAGTTCTTTATTCTCTTGAGTCTCGAGTTCATTGATTTCTTTAGGAACATCAGGATTAATCAGTTCTTGGACTTCTTCATGAGATTCTTTTATAAAGTTAATTTTCTCATTTTTCATGATTGTTTTTCTAGGATTTTTATCCTTTGAACCCGTCTACCATGCATCAGATGTATTTGTGATTCAGAAGCTACGACACTAGCAGAGGGTTCTTTTGGGATGTCAATCCGAATAGGCACATTCACTGCAGGGATATGTGATTTAGTTATTCTTTACAAATTGATAAATGCATTTGCATTTGATTTGTAAGTAGATGATCTTCTGGACCTCCTGCTCACATATATGAGTTAGTGGATCAAAATGAGATAGTGGTGAGATTTTTCACGCAATTTCTCTTTTGGGTTCCTCCTTTTTCTCTCCTTCTAAATACAGCAAAAATTATTTTATCAAATCAACAATCTGCAAATTTAGCAGTAAATACTCCTCTCAACGGTTCGAGGTTGGGAAATTATGGAGGGTGAGTCAAACCCATCATATATTCTCAATCTTCGTTAAGGACCTATCTTAGTATGTTGCGGTGGTGCTACAAGCACATATACCACACAACCAAATGTTCGTAGATGAGCTATATTTGGTTCATGACCAAATACTAATTATGGCAGAGAGTATTTATTATAGTTAGTCAGTCTGAGACAAATAAGTATTGCTGCATGTAATATAGTGTGACCCCAAACAGTAGTAGGAAGCTTCGTTTTCATAAGTAATGGTCTTGCTATCAATTCTAGGCGCTTAATAAATGACTCTGCAAGGCCATTTTGAGTATGAACATAAGCAACATGATGTTTAAGTCTTATCCCAATTAGCAAAAAGTAATTATCAGAAACATGGGATGTAAATCCTCTAGCATTATCTAGATGAATAGACTTAATAGGATAATCTGGAATTGCGCCCTTAATCTTATTATTTGTGCCAATAACTTCGCAAATGCCAAGTTGTGAGATGATAAGAGATACACATGAGACCATCTTGAGGATGCATCTATAAGGACCATAAAATATCTAAATACCCTACTAGGTGGATGAATAGGTCCACATATGTTCCTATGCATGTTCTCCAAAAATCTCAGAAATTTGATGTCAACCCTTAGGGTCGATGGCCTGACAATTAATTTTCCTTGATAACAAGCATCACAAGAAAATTCATTATTAGTAAGAATCTTTAGGTTTTTTAATGGATGCCCAGTAGAATTTTTAAGAATTCATCTCATTATTATTGATCCAGGATGACCTACTTGGTCATGCCACAACAAAAAAGTATTTAAGTTAGTAAACTTCTAGTTTACGATCGAACTGTGCTTCAATTGCACTGATTTCTGCATAGTATAAAGCTAGAAGATAAGGTTGGCAATTTCTCCAACATATGTTTATCGCTTGAGACACTCTTGGTTATGCAAAGATATTTAGTATTCTTTTCATTTAGTGTCTCAACATGATATTCATTTCGGCGGATAACTTTGAAACCTAACAAGTTTCTTGGGGATTTCGAAGAGAAAGGTGCATATTCTATAACAAGTTTTATCCCCTTATATAGAAATATAGTAGCTCTTTTGGAGCCTTCAATTAATTTTGAACCAGAGATTGTGGCAACATTTTCTTTTCTTCTAAGCAAGTATGAAAATTATTTCTCGTTTTTGAAAATGGTGTGAGTTTTTCCTCTATCAATTTCACAAATATCATCACGATTGATCATTCATCCAAACAAATTTGAGGCATATCCATATTTTTCTTCAAAACAAAATGAAGTAAACATTACTATTAAACAAGGTCATTACTTTATTTATGTACAGAAATTGGAGGAATATTAACATATTGACAAACATAAACAAACAAAAAAGAAAGTTATCTAGATTACAGAAAGCCCATCAGTGACCATTTCTCCTTCTGGGAAATAAAAAATTTAGCTACATCTAAATGCATAGGCTCAACATTATCTTCAGATATAAAATTCACCTCTGCATTATTACCTGTCTTATGTAGGGGTTCACTATCTTCAGAGATAAAATTTGTCTTTAGATTATTATTGCCCCTTTTTAAGGAAACCTAATAGAGATGAACAAAACGCTTGGATGATCGACAGGTACGCGACTAGTGCCCCATTCCTCCGCATATATGACATAAACTTTTTGAATTTTTCTTTGGCACAACACCCTACTTTTCACCCTTCTTTTTATATTGCTGATCATTCCTTGGTGCAACATGACTATCACGATTATAATTTCTTCTATAACCACAGCCACGACCTTTTTCTCATTGGTTATAATTTTTCTGATTCACTTCATGTAGTTGCATAGAACTAACGGGTCGACTTTCATGATTCTTCATCAATAAGTCATTGTGTTGTTTAGCAATAAGCAGGTGCAAAAGTAATTCAGAGTAATTTTTAAAGCCCATTCCCCGATATTGCTGCTATAGGAGCATATTTGCGGGAGGAAATGTAGAATATGTTTTCTCAAACTTATCGTGTTCGGTGACATTTTCTCCACATAAGGTTAACTGGGATATAATTCTATACATAGCCGAATTATATTCAGTTATACTTTTACAATTCATCAACCTTAATTAAGGCAATCATGACGCGCCTGTGGAAGACTGACCAAATTCATGTGGTCATATCTCTCTTTTATATTGTTCCACAGTATGAGGGGATCTTTCAAAGTATGATATAGCATTTTTAATCCCTCGTCAACATGATGACGGAGAAATAACATGCCCTTGGCATGTTCCTGGTTAGATGCCCAGTTATTTTCTTTGATGGTGTCTGTGAGACCCCATCACATCCAGATGAATTTTGGCATCTAGTGCTCATGATGAATAGCCTTTGCCCGATATATCCAGGGCAACAAATTCAAGTTTAGTGATATCAGAGATTTGTACAAAAATAAAAATTTTATCTTTTACCTATCTAAAGTAGCCTTGAAATGGGTAGAGTTTCGTGCTGATAATGTGTTATAAAAGTGGATATCAAAAGAAATACGGAGAGATGAAATATATATAATATACAAAATGTTTTAGGAAATGAGATAAAGTGAAAAGGGAAATGTAATGATTTTTCCAAGTTTTTCACTTCTTTTTCTTATCTTTTCTAATTTAGGAAATGACTATTTATAGCCTTAGAAGAGTATAGCCAAGTGTCCTTTATTGACACATGATGGAAAATTACATCATACACACCTCTTGGCCACTTGGCAAGACGTCTCATATTTACAAGTAGTAATAATATTTAAAGCAAATGAATAAATAGACTCAACTGTCTCACCAACTCTATCTGTAAAGTCTCTACTATACTATGATATGTATTGGGACAAAATTCACAACTATCTGACAGCTCCACTAAACATGAGGTATAATTAACTAAATTGAAGTCTTATGAAAGTGAGGAGGTCTCACCAACTACTGATGGATAAAAGTCTTACTTAAGTATTTGCAATCATGAATACCTAAATTTGCATCATAAAATGATGTGGTGTCGAATGATGTCTATATATGAAATGTATGAAGTGTAATATAGCTGAATGAACAAAAATAATTGGATTGAAAGACAATATCACTTGACTAAAATGAGGCATAATCATGAACCCAAAATCATTTAAGCTTTAAAATAAAATATGCAATAGAAGCAAAATATTAAAACAAGATAACATTCCTTTGTAGAGGAGTTTATCTAACCTACAACCAACATTATGAACCTAGAAATGATACAACGTCTTGTCCATGTTGCCAGAGCCATCCTATATCTTGTTAGAGCATAGGACAACAACTTTAACTTATAGATCCATGTAATTGGAGATGTGTTTCCAAAATATGGCACTTTTGATGTTTTAAATGTTATGGCCCAGGCCAAGGGTCTAGGAGTGACGTGACGAGTCGGAACCCGAGAGTCCTTAAACAAGCCTCAAAGTATCCATTTCACATCATTAGTTCAAAAGCATAAACAAAGAGTAAACATATAGTTCTAAGAGATGAGAAAATAGGACTCATGTTATGGGGATGCCATAGGGAAAGGGAGTAACATGAATTCACATAGCACGTAGCATATAAATGCTAAGGGGCGGGTAAGTATGACTCACTCTATGGGGGATATTCGGGACATAAAATCTTTCATTATCATAGCATATAATCACATCATAATACTCATAGCCAATCCACATAACGATATCCAAAAGATAACCATATCCATAAACATAATCTCCAAATACAACACTTAGCATTTAAACATAAAAAGAGTTTATTAGATGTCCAACAATGCCACTAGTCAAAAGATAGGACGGGGGTCAAGATATACCCCAGGCTCACCATCAAAGTAAATAACATAAACAGAATCACCATAGGTAGAAGAATGGAGATTTGTCCTTGGAAGGTATGATTCACCACTACAAGCAAATCTCAAGATCCAAGCTAACCATCGTATGGTGGATGAAGGTAGTCCTCGATCCCTACATGGTTAGATCATCTAGGCAAAAGTATGTATTAGTACATTTGAATGTACTAAGTATGCGTGCATGCAATGCAAATGACTTATTAAATCTGCATTCAGTGTTAGATGACAATGGCACATAATATAAAAAGAAGTATATATCTAAAGGAGAGTAATATAACAATATTCCATGAAATCCATGATGCATGAAATGTAAAATACTTATATAAAAGGGGATACAACCTCAACCGACATATGACCAAGTGAGCTATTATTTGGAATCTCGATGTTATCCCCACACCGAAAATGAAGAGGTCTACTTATCAAAGGTAAACCACACTTCTCCTTATGGGCCTCCCATTTCAGCGAAATGACCTTCCTTATGGGTATCCCATTCCGAATAGGATTTTCACAATTTTATCCTATCATATCAATGTTGTAACCACACCCTACTAGCCTAGAATTTCAGTGAGGGTTACCATATACATATAATTATGTTGGTACAAAATTCAAGGAAAGGAAGAGGACCCTTGGAGATAGCCCTGACGCCCCCAATCCATCTATGCTAATTTATCATCCCACAAGAATATATATATATATATATGTATACATACTTTCAAAAGAGATGCAAGTTATTTCAAATCATTTCAATGCATACTTGGAATTAAAAGCCAATCACCATTTATAATAATTCATACTTGGGTTCAAATGTCAAATCATAACCCATATCATACTTTTCATGCATAGAAATAGCCCTTTTCGCAATACCAAATGAGGTGTAAACACCCAATATGCTCAATGAACCATATCATAGATATTTGTGTGATCACATTCTTTTCATAACCATATGTGTGATCTTACCCACCAATTCATTTTCATAAAACATACGAGGGCTTAACCCACTTAATAATTTTCATAAAATCCAATATAAATGAATGCATATACCATGAGCGATATGTGAATAGTGATGGGTAATATAGATTCAATCTTAATGAAACGACCCCAAAAAGTGCCCGAAAATGTACCTCAAAAGTGCCTGGATTCATAATTTCCATATATCTCAAAATGCATGCGTGATATCAAAAATCTGACTTTATATTCTTATTTGGGGGGGGGGAATTGAGTGGAAAAAAGGGTCTAATCCTGATTTTAGAACGAACGATTCACATTTTTGATTTTCAAAGTGTCGAATTCCAGTGAGGTATCCACGATGCAGACGCAACGCGCCTGTGTATATTTTATGTCCAGTTTTTCAAGTTTCGTCCAAGACCTTTAAATCTTGGGCAAAATACCTAAACTTATCCATATTTCACATTCATATTATACAAAACAATCCCCAATACTCACTCAAACACTTAGACTAATATTTCTCTCAACATTCAAGTGCCAAAACCCTTTTCGGGTCTTAAGAATTGCACTCAAGCTCCAAGTCTCCTTTCCCAATCTTCTTCAAGGATTCTCCAAAGTCAAGATATGTGAGTTTCTTTCACCCATGATGCCCAAGCATCTTTTTACCCAAAATTGCATGCTTTAAAATTGATTTATTCATGGGTCTTACTTATTATGAGTTTTACTGCACACTATGTTGGGGTTTACGAAATTATGATCGTTTTAGCATATTTTGAGTTATGAATATAAGATCTATTGGGAGATTTGATGAAGGGTTTTGATGTGTATTGTTTGAGAGTGTTACCAAGTATCTATTGATGGTTTTACATTGAATTTTCTAGCATGTTTCCACTCTTGAATTGCATGCTTTTACACTAGCACTGCACACCTGCCATGTGTTTGATAAAATTTGATGAACTATTGTGAAATTTTGATATGATTTATAAGTTACCCATATTGGGAGTTTTACCATGATATTGGTGGGATGATTTACATGATTATAAGATGCATTGATTTCACTATTTTATGATCTATACTCTTGCATTTTGCATGATTTGAACATGTCCACATATATGCCCACTAAGTGTTTAATGAAATTCCTAGTTAAGAATTCACAAGATATGTACATGTTTTACAAATCAAGTGACTTCATAATGAATATGGGCTAGAATTTATGAAATTATCTATGATTATGCAAGTATGAAGCTAAGCCCTTTTTCAAAGATTATACCGCTTGTCAGCCTTATGATGTTAATGCAAGGGTAATGTTTGATGATGATCTATTCTTATGTTTTGAAGTTGGGCTCACTATTAGAGGTCAAGGATGTTTAAGAGCAACTCGTGTCATGATTCCATATTTCTCATAAGTTATTAAAGTATGATTATCTTATAAGTATTCTGTGGGATTAGACCTAGCACGGATGGATGGAGGTTTTTCTCTCCTTCCTTGAACTATGTTCCACCATAGGTGTACGTCATACCCTTGCTATACTAATAGATCCATTTAGTGCACTGTGTTTGCTATACTAACAGATCCAAAAAGGGATGGGCTCCCGTTAGTGAAGTTACTCATAAAATCATTTTTGAAATGAGGTGGGACCCCATAAGGAGGGTTACTTCATTTGAAATGGGGCAGGACCCCATAAGGTGGAGAATGGTTTACCTTGGCAAGTAGACTATCTCTTTACTGGTGAGGGGTAATCATCGGGATTCCAAGTTATAGCTCTCTTGGTCTTATTCTATGTCGGTTGAGGTATCTTCCCACACTTAAGTATTATGATCTATACAAGTTGAATGATTTACAAGAATGTTTTACTTCAAGCATTGATCATACATGCCACATAGAGATTTTGCCCATCTATTGCCTATTACTATGCATTTTGACTATGTTGACTATCTCTTGTTGGATTGCATCCCACGTACTTAGTACATTTAAACATACTAACGTATACTCTATACCAAGATGATGTTACCATGTAGGAACCAGAGCTCCAATTGATCACCTTCCTCCTCCACGTGGCTAGATGGATTGTTCAAGTTAGCTTTGGTGAGTCCTTATGTCCCAGGACAATATCTATCTTCTATCATGCTTATGCTTTGACTACATCTTGTGTATTTTAAGATAGTTATGGTTATTACTATGAGGGTGAGTTGGTTGCTTGTCTTGGCCCCCGCTAATTCTATGTCTAGAGGTTTTGTTGGATAAGTTATATATTATGCTTGAGCTTGACTCATCTATATTATTCAAGTGTTTAACTCTTTCCCTTAGTTTCAGCTTCCCTTGTTTTATGTTTTTATGTTTTTCTATGTTGCTTCCACGATGATGGATGTGTAATGATATGTTAAGGGGCTTACTTGGGGTCCCTTTGGGTTCCCCATGCGCCTTGTCACGTTTAGGCCCTAGTTTGGCTTGTGAAAAGTTTGGTATCAGAGCACTAGATTGTTAGATCCTCGGAGTCCAACACACCGCGTCGATTAGATTCTTATTCATGGCTTTGTTGGTGCACCACAACTATGAGTAAGAGGCTATGAGATGTTTTAGGAAATATTTCCCTTCTTCATGTTCTAAGTCGTGCTATAGAGTTAAGGTAAGGTTTTCCCCCTTATGATTGTTCTTTGATATGCTAGACATGCCTAGCACAAGAGGAAGAAGAGCCCGCACTCCCGATGTACAACCGACCCCTCCCATTCCTCAAGCTCCTAAAGATGGGGAATCGGTTCATGAAGAGCTCTAGGATGCTCTCCCTTTTCTCGAACAAATTGTGGCTAATCAAGACAATCAAGGGGCCCAAGCCCCTCATACTCCTACTTCGGCATCTCGGGTGAGAGACTTCGTGAGGATGAACCCGCCGGAGTTCTATGGGTCAAAAGTGGATGAGGACCCTCAAGAATTCATTGATGAGGTTTACAAATTACTGGCTATTATGGGTGTTAGATGGGAAGAGAAGGTGGAGTTTGTCGCCTACCAACACAAGAGGTAGCCCAAATATGGTATGCTCAATGGAAGGAGGAGAAGGGAAACAATGATGTGGTCCTTTGGGAGGAGTTTAAGGCAACATTTCTCAACCGGTTCTTCCCTCTTTAGCTTAGAGAAGCCAAAATGATGGAGTTCATGAATTTGAAGCAAGGATCTATGAGTGTGAGGGAGTATGCCCTCAAGTTCAACCAACTGTCTAAATAGGCTCCATAATGGGTTGGCGACCCAAGGTCTCAAATGAACAAGTTCGTGATCGGCATATCTGATTTGGTGAATGAGGTTTAGTCTTGGTCCGCTATGTTGATTAGAGATATTGATTTGTCCCGCTTAATGACATATACCAAACAATTGGAAGGGGAAAAGTTGAGAAAGAGGAGGAGTGGAGAGGCCAAGAGGGCCCGTATTGATGGTAAGTCCCAAAGTCCCAAGGATGGTCGGTTCTATCAAGGCCAAGGGTCTTCCAATGCTCTTAATGGAAGGTTTGTTAATGATAATCCAAGACACAAATGTGGTAATAGTAGAGGGCCCAAGCCCAAATGCCTACGTGTAAAGAGAACTATAGTGGCCCGTGTTAGAGGAACTCTAGAGCTTGCTTTTTATATGGTGAATTGGGTCACAAGGTTGTTGATTGTCCTCATGCTCAATCCAAAGGTAAAGATGGTCACCCTTAGGGCCAAGGGGATGCTCCTAGGAAAAATAGGTTTTATACTCTTCAAAGGAGGCAAGGGGATGAGGTGCCTGATGAAGCTACCGGTAAGTTAGAGGTTTTCCTTGATTTTATTGTGCATGATTTGATGGTTTCAGGAGTCGCTATTTCTTTTATTATTCCTTTGTTGCTAGTAAGATTTGGTTATGTGGGTCTATTGGTGCTAGAAAGGCTTATAAGGGTTGCTCTATGTTTTTATTGCATAAAGCCTTGTCTTGTGATATTGGTTGAATTTGGTTTGATGGATTGGAGGTCTTGAAGTGGTTTGGCTACATGCATATCATACTTCTAATGAGTGTAGAACCGTAAGGTTGTAATATGATGGCTAGGGATGGCTGATTTATTTGGTCAACTATAATGGGCTAGTCACTTCTCTAAGATTGAATTGTGGTTCGGGTTTTTCCCCAAGTAAGGATAAGGGTAGATGATGTCCCTAGGTGTCCTTTTGGGCTAGGAGTGAGCATTTGGGTATTTGTGGAGTTGTTTGGTTTTCTTGTGCAACGACTATGTTTATGGGTTCCATGAATAGGCTCTTAAAACCCTACTTGACGTGTTTGAGGTGGCTTCTAATAGTGGAGCATTGATTTATTTGGAGCTTGTGAATCCTCTTGGGGGTAGTGTGGCAAGTCTTGGGAGATGAGAGATTGATTGCTAAATATAATAGGTGTGAATTGGCTAGAACTCCTTAGGGATTATGATATAAGTGTGCATTTTCCCCGGTGAGGCTAATGTTGTGGTCGATGCTCTAAATAAGGTGTCTATGGGTAGCCTAGCATATGTTGATGATGGTGGCAAGAGGTGACAACTTTTGGAAGAGGTTGACTATAGTAGTGATGTATTCTTGATGGTTCCAAATCTCCTTTGGTTGAATGGGTCTAGTTTAAGCAAGGCCTTGTTTTCGCCTTATTAGAGTTAGTGGATTTGGGTGAAAGACGATAGAGTGGAGGTTGTCTCCCAAGTGGGAGATGGTGGTTCATGGAACCAAGTGGACTATATGTGAATAAGGTTAACAATTGAGTTGCTGGGTTGTGAGTCCTTATAGAGATTAGAGAAATATGGATAAAGTTGCATATGAATGAGGATTTTGTAGGATAGGGGTATGGTTTGTCTGGTTCTTCATGCCTCTAAGTTGAGGGAGTGTGTTGGTGACACTAGTGCTATAAAACTCTTTGAGGTTGTGGGTGTTATGGAGGATAAGTTGGCTTAGGAGAATGTTCCAGTGAAGATATTGGGTGGATGGGTGGAGAAGTTGATCGATAAGTATGTTGTATTCGTCAAGGCCCTTTGGAAGAATCGTCAAGTAGAAAGCGTCTCTCGTGGAGCCGGAATGGGCATAAAGAAGCAATACTAGTATCTTGGTCATTCTATTCAAGCCTATGATAACACGTCAAGTCCTTTAATGATTTCAAGTCTTATGTTTCAGCCCCTATATCATTTGCATACATTCATGATTTAATTGACAAGTTCATGATGATTTTACACTTATGTTGAGGTTCTTTTGAAATGATGTTTAAGTGCATTGTTGCACCTTTATATGGGCTGAAATTGTCATGTTTACGTATCTTATATACGTTTCTTTGACATTCAGTGACGAATGTTCCCAAGGGAGAGATATTGAAATGACCCAAAAAAGTGCCAGAAAATGTGCCTCGTAATTGCCCGAATTCGTAATTTCCATATATCTCAGAATCCATGCGTGATATCAAAAATTCAACTTCATATTCTTATTCATGGGAAAAAATTAAGTGGGAAAAGGGTCTAACCCCAACTTTAGAGTGAACGATTCACAATTTCAATTTTCAAAGTGTCGAATTCTAGTGAGGTATCTGCGATGCAGGCATGACGCACCTGTGTATATTTTATGTCCAATTTTTCATGTTCGGTCCAAGACTTTTAAATTTTTAGCCTAAGTGTTTCCAAATATGAAAGTACCTATACTTAACCATATTTCACCCTCATATTATACAAGACATTCCCCAATACTCACTCAAACACTTAGACTAATATTTCTCTCAAAATTCAAGTGCCAAAACCCTTTCTGGATCTTAAGGATTGCACTCAAGCTCCAACTCTCTATTCCCAATCTTCTTCAAGGATTCTCCAATGTCAAGGTATGTGGGTTTCTTTCATGGTTCCTTTCACCCATGATTCCCAAGCTTCCTTTTACTTAAAATTATATGATTTAAAGTTGATTTACTCATGGGTCTTATTATGAATTTCACTGCACACTATGTTGGGATTTATGAAATTATGATTGTTTTAGCATGTTTTGAGCTATGAATCTAAGACCTATTAGGAGATCTGATGAAGGGATTTCATGTATATTGTTTGAGGGTGTTACCAAGTATCTATTGATGGTTTTACATTGAATTTTCTAGCATGTTTCCATTCTTGAATGACATGGTTTTATACTAGCACTACACATTCGCCAAGTGTTTGATAAAATTCCTTTTTAAGGATTCTTGATGTTTTGATGAACTATAGTGAAGTTTTGATATGATTTATAAGTTACGCATATTGGGGGTTTTACCATGATATTGGTGGGCTGATTTACATGATTATAAGATGCATTGATTTCACTATTTCATCATCTATGCTCTTGCATTTTGCATGATTTGAACATCTCCCCATATGTGCCCATCAAGTATTTGATAAAATGCGAAGTTAAGAATTCACAAGATGTGTACATATTATACAAGTCAAGTGACCTCATGATGAATATGGCTTATCAAATGTCTTATGAATTCTTGAAATTATCTATGATTATGCAAGTATGAAGCTAAGCCCTTTTTCAAAGTTTACACCTCTTGTGAGCCTTATGATGTTAATGCAAGGGTTATGTTTGATGATGATCTATTCTTATGTCTTGAAGTTGGGCTCACTATTAGAGGTCAATGATGTTTAAGATCTACTCATGTCATGATTCTATGTTTATCATAATTTATTAAAGTATGATTATCTTATAAGTATTCCGCGGGATTAAACTTAGCATCTATGGATGGAGGGTTTGCTCTCCTTCCTTGAACTATTGCCACCATAGGACTATGTTATAGCCTTGCTATACTAATGGATCCATTTAATGCACTCTGTTTAGAAATTCTTCCCGAAATGGGACGGGCTCCTGTAAGGTGAAGTTACTCATGAAATTCTTTCCGAAATGGGGCAGGACCCCATAAGGAGGTTTACTTCATATGAAATAGGGCAAGAACCGTAAGGTGGAGTATGGTTTCCCTTGCCAAGTGGGCTACCTCTTTACCTTTGAGGGGTAATCATCAGAATTCCAAGTTGTAGCTTGCTTTGTCTTGTTCTATTTCAGTTGAGGTATCTTCCCACACCTAAGAATTATGATCTATACAAGTATGAGTCACAAAAAGTTTTTACTTCAAGTATTAATCATGTATGCCATATCAAGATTTTGCCTATCTGTTGTTTATTACTATGCATTTTGACTATATTGCCTATCTCTTGTTGCATTGCATCCTACATACTTAGTACATTCAAACATACTAATGCATACTCTATGCCTACATGATCTTACCGTGTAGGAACCTGATGTATTGTCAAATTACAACACATTTGGTGCCTAAAACAAAGAATTTTGTGAGTTCTCAAAGCGACTTTTTAGTATTTTGATGCGTTTTGTGTTAATCTTGTATAAAAATAAGGTTGGCATGATTTTGAAGAAAATTTGTAGATTTTGCTGAAGAATAGGCCATACGAGCCCACCTAGAAGTCATAGCTCACACTACAAGTCGTAGGTTGTATCGTAGCAGGAATCATATACCAAAACTAAAAAATCAGCCAAGTGAAGGTCACTCCTGTGAGCACAGCCCACAGTCATAGACACTCTGTCACAACCCAAGCCTAGGGCTAGACGTGACCGTCGAATGGGGAACACAAAGAAACCCCAAACAAGCCTTGTAGCATGTCCTTACACATCCTTGGTTGCGGAAGCAATGTGAAACAACATAAGAGAAATAAATAAGGGGAATTGGGACTACCGGAGAGAATCATATTGAAATAGCTTGAATATCATAAGTAAGTCAAAGCTCAAGCATAATACATAACTTGCCCAAAAATACCTCTAACATAAGACTTAACGGGCGCCAAGACAAGCAACTGGGCTCACCCTCATGGTAAAAGTATACCTAAAAGAAGGATAGTCTTCAATACATAGCTTAAGAAAATAGATATTTCCCTCGCACATAAGGACTCACCAGCTAGCTTGAATGGATACCACTAGCCATGTGGAGGAGGATGATGACCAAATGGAGCTTCGGTTCCTACATGGTAACATCATGTAGGCATAGATTATGCAATTAGTACGTTTGAATGTACTAAATATGTAGGATGCAACGCAACAAGAGATGGAAATCATAATTAAAATGCATAACAATAGCCAATAGATAGCATAATAACAACATGACATGTGTAACCAACTCTTAAGTAAGTCATGCTTTGCAAATTGTTCCTCTTACATAAATCATAATATAAATGTGTAAAGAAGCCTCAACCGACATAAGACCTTTTGGAGACACCTTCCTTACGGGAGCCTGTCCCCTTTCGGACTAAGTGACCTTCCTTAAGGGAGCCCGTCCCTTTACGGATTAAGTGGTCCTCCATACGATTGCTCCTCCCTTTTTGGATTAAGTGGCCCTCCTTACGGGAGACCATCCCTTTTAAGATTAAGTATCCTTCCTTATGGGAGCCCGTCCATTTTTGGATTAAATGTCCATACTTACGGGTTCCCGTCCCTCTTCGGATTAAGTGACCTTCTTTACGGGAGCCCTTCCCTCTTTGGATTAAGTGACCTTCCTTATGGGAGCCCGTCCCTTTTCGAATTAAGTATTTCATAGAACTATCTCATCAAACCATTACATTTCAATTATCATTTCATCATCATAACATCATTCAGCTCATAAGACATGCATTGGACTTTTAATTCCTCAAGAAACCATAATCGGACATTTTATCAAACACTTGGTCGGTGTGAAATGATAGAATAAGACCATGCAATTTAGAGATAAAATTATGCAATCAATACCTTGCACCACCCTCAAGCAATAAACATCAAAAACCCTCATCAAATCTTACAATACATCCAAGATTTATAGCTCAAAACATGGCAAAACAGTCACAACTTTATATAGTTTTAACATAGTTCATAGACATGTTCATACTAGCAAACCTATTTGTAAAATCAACTTCAAATCACGCAATATTAGTTAAAATAGGGTTTAGGAACCATGGGTGGAAGGAACCAATTGTTCAACACCACATACCTTAGGTCTAGAGTTTCTTGGAATTGAGATTGGGAAAAATGAAGACTCGGAAATAATCCTTGAATACAATCTTGTTCTTGGGTTCCCTTGAAATTGAATTAGAGCTTGACGGAGGCTTTTGAGAGAGTTGATAGTGTATTTGAGATGAGAGTAATGAGTTTGATCCTTTGGAATATTGTTTAGGTCTTTTAGAAAGGTTAAGATAGCATTTGAAGTCTTAAAAGGTCAATAGAATAATTAAAATTTACGAAAAATGCCATTAGTGAATGGATGGAAAAATTAGCAAAGTGTCATCTCACTGGAGACTTCACTGTCCTTGTGGCACTCCATGTTTTGTGTGGAGTGCCTGTGAGACAAGACTTAGACAGAAAAATGGAATTTGAACACTTGAGAAAAAGTTAGTGTCGACGTCACTTTGACGGCCACTTTCATGGACCGTGTAGTGTTACACGGACCGTTTACTGGTCCGTCCCACCTCACTCAGACAAATATGCTGCTGGCCACCACATGCCCAGGTGCCACAGCCCGTATCCCTTCACACGAGATGTACAAGGCAATCATGGCCCATGCCTTAGCTTCCAATGCCACCCACGTCTAGACAAGCTTCCTAAAACACCTCTGCGCCCCTCCTCACGACTAGTGGTGTGTCACACAACCAGTGCCATTTGTCGTGGACCAATAACTAGCCTCACCACACCATTTTCAAGTGCTAAACATTTCCCATGACCCATATAAGGCCATACTGCCCGTATGGGTGCCCGTGGGGTCTCACTATACGGGAGGGTCTCACAGAAATGGTCATAACTCCTTAATCCGACATCAGAATGAGGTGAAACCAAGTGCGTTGCAAAGATAACTAAAAGGAATTTCATATGACATGTCACATGTTACCCAATTCCAACTATTCCAAGAGTTATACTTGTTTAAAGTTGACCCTTGCATGAACCATCACCCAAAACTCAACTCTTAGAGAAGTCTTGGACTCGTTAGGTACTAGGAGTTTCCCATTGCATAATACACCCCAAATTTAACCAAATGAGGCTTGAAACATGTACATATAGGAGTATAAAGTTATAGGGTGTCACACACTCCACAACTCATACAAGTGGACTCGTAGCGAGAATCAGAGGGCCAAAATGTTGGACAAAAAACTGAAGACCAAGACTACAAGATTAACGTACGAGTCGTAGCCCAAGAAAATACTCGTACCTATGGGTTGTAGTAGTTTAGTCCAAGATGCAAATATTTTGACACGAGACCCCGACTACGACTCGTAGCCATCCTACGAGTCGCAACTATGAAATTTATCAGATGCCAGCTATCTTTTCTGCATAAATTTTAGGATTGTTTTGTACACACTATAAATAGTTTAAGTTAGGTTATTTTAAGGAGAGTTGGAATAGTAGTCATCTCTTAATATAATTTTGAAGCTTTTCTTAGGTTTTTAGAGTAGATTAGTTTTCTCTTTGAGAAAACTCATTTGCAGAATTGCAAATCTTGCCTTGTACTCGTTGTTGATAAATCAAGCTTGTGGGTTTGAAACTTGTGGTGCCTATCTCCTCCATTGTTATTGGTAAAACTCTCAATTATGTCTATTATTTTCATTTTTGTGTATTTTGCTTTAGCCATGAGTAGCTAAGCACCCACAACTTGAGATTGTGGGAACTATGGGTAGTTGACTTGAAATGACCTAGGTTTTGTGCATATTTATTATTGGAGTTTTGTATGTATTGTTTATTTCCCTTCATGATTAATGTTGTTTGGTGGTGACCAACACCAAACCCTGCCTACTATAACAATCCCCACCAATATAGTGATGAACAGGAAAAAGGAAGAAGATGATATGATTTGGTTGATGTTTTCCCATCAAATTGACCAAACCTAACAAAGAGGAAGTTCACTGGGACAATAGGTAATGGTTAGTTGTACACGCCATGGTAGCCTACCAAGCACCATGGTAATATTAGACCTTCACCTTCACAAGAGGGATGGAACAACCTAAGTTACCATCGTACACGAAATTCACTAAACGCAGTTATGTTATCTAGGGTAATTGAGTCAACGAACCCTGGGGAACACAATTTCCAAGTTGTTCCTAGAATTGAGTATTTTCCCGAATATTAATTAGTATTCATTTTAAGTTGTTCTTTGAATCACAACAAACCCCCCATCTAAAGATTGTATTTATAGGTACTAGGAATGATTAGTAGTGAAATCCTATAGTCAAGCCCTGTATTACGTGTGGATTCGACCTTAACCTCGGCAAGGTTAATTACTGACAGCAATCGTTTTCTTGTTAGAGCATGACCATCATCAGAACCGGAGCTCCATTTGATCACCTTCCTCCTCAACGTGGCTAGACAGATTGTTCAAGTTAGCTTTGGTGAGTCCTCATGTCCGGGGATAATATCTATCTTTATCATGCTAATGATTAGACTACATCTTTTGTATTATGAGATACTTATGGTTATTACTATGAGGGTGAGCCCAGTCGCTTGTCTTGGCCCCTGCTAATTCTATGTATAGAGGTGTTGCTGGACAAGTTATGTATTCTGCTTGAGCTTGACTCATCTATGTTATTCAAGTGTTTAACTCTTTCCCTTAGTCCTAATTTCCCCTGTTTATGTTTTAAAGTTGTTCTATGTTGCTTCCACGACCAAGGTGTGTAATGATATATGAAGAGGCTTGCTTAGAGTCCATTTGGGCTCCCCATGCACCATGTCACATCTAGGCCCTAGTTTGGGTCATGACACTTAAATCAACAATAAAAGATGAAATTCAAGTAAACTCGTGGGTAAAATCTATATTCAGTTCATAATATTGATTACCCATGCTTGGAACAGACTTTAAAGTGACAATGCATATTTAAATATTCATAATAATCATGTAAATCAACATATTAGGGCTTAAGTCAACTTAAAATCAACAATAAAGCATAATCCATACTTCAATTAAATTTAATAAATCATAATCTTCAAAACCCATATTTAATGTAAGCAAAGTTTCATGAGGTTCAAATGAAAATAGTTTGGGTTTTCTAGGTTGAAAGGGATAAAGAATCAAACCCACATACCTTGGCTAATGAAGTAGATTTAAGAAGAAATTTGATGAAGAAAATGATTCTCTATTGATTCCCAAGCTTAGCCATCTCAAGAGCCTTTGATGGAGTTCTTAGGGAGAGTTCAAAGTAATTCTAAGAGTAACGAATGAATTTGAATGAGAGGAATAAAGTATAGGTCATTTGAAAGTCTTTAGGTAGCATAGAAAGTCACAAAAGATCCTTAGGATAAATCATAATTATGAAGATGCCATTAATGAAATGAGTAGAAAAATTGAAGTCGATGTCTCAAGGAAGGGGTATATGGTCCATGAGGCACTATGCAGACGTTATACTTGCCCGTCGTCCAACACTTAGAAAAAATACACTTGATGAAGATTCAAAACGGTAATCCCATACTTAGAAACATTCAATGTTGGCACCCATATGGAATGGTTATACGGGCCGTATCAGTCCACACAGTCCTTGTACTCCTCTGTACCACCTTATTTTGAAAACTCCTCCATGACCAAGTTCTGAGACAGTGATTCAATACTTAGAAAATTTTATCTACGGCTCCTATACGAAAGGGCCTCATGGACCGCGATGTTCGTGAGAAGGGCCGTACCACTTGCCTTAGGTTCAAAATTGTGGAGTCTGAAGCCCAAAGCTACCATACGATCCTCCACACGACCCATATGGCCTCACACGGACCGTGTAGGGTCCAAATGTGGTACGCCTTGGTCCTAAACTCCACATTAAGGCCCTTGCACCCCACACAAGGCAAAAGGACATTTTAAGGAGGCTCCACATCGTTATATAGCACCACACGGACTGTGAAGGCTTCTATGAAGCGTAACCTTGGTCCAAAACTTTATAGAACCAAATTTATAAGCTCCATTGAAGTCGTATAAAGTCCAGTTCCTTACATCATCTTGCCCTTGGGAACATTCGTCCCCGAATGTGCTAGAACAAAGCTTGAAAGGCTTGACTTAGAAAATGAAACATTCAAAGACAAGATGCAATGCATATTTCATCACTTGAAAATCATAAAGTCATTAAGTCTCATATCAAAACGTATTCAAACCACTTAGAACATCTAAAATCATTTTCATGCATATGTACGCATGTCATGTCATGAAACTCAAGAGTGAAAGAATTAGGACCACTTGAAAAAGGAAGAACCTAATACCTTAGGCTTGAATAGATTGGAAAAGATAGGGATATCATTTCATCATGTCAAACTCTGCCTTCCATGTAACACTCTCCGCATGGTGATTTCTCCAAAGTACCTTAACTAAAGCCAATCCTTGCTACGAAGTCGCTTCACTTGCCTATCTAAAATCTCAATCGAAACCTCCTCATGAGTCAAGTTTTCCTCAACTTCAACACCCTATAAAGGCATAATAGCACTAGGATCACCAACCAACTTCCTCAACATAGACACATGAAAGACTGGGTGAATAAAACTCAAATCCAGAGGCAAATCCAACATATAAGCTACATTTCCATTTCATTCAAAAATCTCATAACGACCTACGTACTGGGGACTCAACTTGCCCTTCTTTCAAAAATGCACTACACCCTTCATAGGTAAGACCTTGCATACACCCAATCTCTAATATGAAACTCAAGGTCCCTCTTCCTAAGATTCGAGTAGGATTTTTGGCTACATTGGGCCGTCTTCAACCTCTTCCTAATCAACTTTTCCTTCTCCATAGATCCAATACCAAATCTAGGCTAATCAAAGCCATCTTTTCTAGTTCAGACCACCCTACCAGAGATCTGCACCTCCTACCATACAAAGCGTCAAACGATATCATACCAATGCTAGCATAAAAGCTGTTATTACAGGCAAACTCGATGAGTGGAAGATGATCATCCCAAATACCTTCTAATTCTAATACACAAACCCTCAAGATGTCCTCCATGGCTTGAATTGTTCTCTCTGCATGTCCATCAGTTTAAGGATGAAAGGCGGTACTCAGCTTCACCTTAATACTAAGTCCTCTTTGAAACGACCTCCAAAAGTGTGAAGTAAATTGGGTACCACAATCCGATATGATAGAGCTAGGCATACTATGTAACTTTACCAACTTTTGGATGTACAAACTTACATAATCTTCGACATTAAAGGTAGTCTTGACCTATAGGAAATGAGCCGACTTAGTTATCCAGTCAACAATAACCCAAATTAAGTCAAATTGCCTTCGGGTTTGTGGCAAACCAAGCACAAAATCCATGTTCACATCTTCCCATTCCAAGCAGGAATTTTAATATCTCGAGTTAAACCACCGGGCCTTTGGTGCTCTACCTTCACTTGTTGAAAATCAGGAGATTCAAATACAAACTTTGCTATATCCTTCTTCATACCATGCCATCAATACACTTCCCTCAAATCTCGATACATCTTAGCAGTTCCCATGTGAATAGAATAATGAGAGTTATGGGCTTCACTCATGGTCACCCTCCTAAGATTATCGATATCTGGAACACACAACCGATCTTGATACTATTGCATACTATCTCGCCCAGGGGAGAAAACTTCTATCTTCTTTTCGACAACCAGTTTCTTCAACTCAACCAATGACGGATCTAGATCTTGTTTAGCCTTGACATCAACAATCACAGAAGATTCAGCCCCATTCTGAACATGAATACCACCATTATTAGAGTCAACCACCTAACACCAACCTAGCCAAATGGTGAACATCCATTGCCAACTCCTTCTTTCCCCTTATCAACCTAAGTGACACTTCCCATAGATAGCCTACTATGAGCAGTAGCCATAGCATTTTCCTTTCTAGGATGATATTGCACACTCATGTCATAGTCCTTTAGGAGTTCTAACCACCCTCTTTGCCTTGAGTTAAGATCCCTTTGTGTGAACACATATTGCAAACTTTTATGATCGGTGAAAACATCAATATGCACCCATACAAATAGTGTCTCCAAATCTTCAAAGCAAACACCATCGCTACTAACTCAAGATCATGAATCGGGTAATTATGCTCATGCACTTTCGATTGCCTTGATAAATAAGCTATAACCTTATCATGTTGCATAAGTGCACAACCTAGCCTCATCCGATAAGCATCACAATACACCACAAACTGATCTAATCCATACGATAAAGTCAAAACAGGTGCCGATCTAAGCCGATTCTTCAAATTCTGAAAACTCTTCTCACATTTATCTAACCATACAAACTTAGCCTTCTTTTGAGTCAAATTGGTCAATGGAGATGCAATAGATGAGAACCCTTCTGCAATAGATGAGAATCCTTCAACAAACCTTCTAGAATAACCAGCCAACCCAAGAAAACTCCTAATATCTGGAGGAGTCAGTAGTCTAGGCCAATTCTTCCCAAAATCAATCTTGTTAGGGTCGACCTTAATACCATCACCGAATGCCATATGACCAAGAAAGGCTACCTCACCCAACAAAAACTCCCATTTGCTAAACTTACCATATAACTTCTTCTCTCTCAAAGTTTGAAGGACCAATCTGAAATGATCCATATGCTCCCGCTTACTTGGGGAATAAATAAGGATATCATCGATTAAGACAACTAAAAAACAATCAAGGAGCTGTTTGAACACCCAATTCATAAGATACATTAACACGGTTGAAGCATTAGTCAAACCAAACAACATCACCATAAATTCAAAATGCCCATACCTAGTTCAAAAAGTCATCTTAGGAATATCACACTCCCCAACCTTCAACTGATTATAACTAGAAAGAAGGTCAATCTTCGTGAAATGGGTGGCCCCTTGAACTTGGTCAAACAAATCATCGGTTCTGGGCAACGGATACTTATTCTTGATGGTTACCTTGTTCAATTACCTATAATTAATGCATTTCCGAAGATATCCATATTTCTTTCTTACAAATAACACGAGAACACCCCATAGAGATATACTTGGCCTAATAAACCCTTTCTCCAATAAGTCCTTTAGTTGATCCTTCAACTCTCTCAACTCAGTCGGTGTCATACGATAAGGAAGTATAGAGATAGGTGAGTATTCAGGAGAAGGTCTCCAACAAAATCTACTTCACTTTTGGGAGGAATACCGGGCAAGACACCAAAATCGATTCAAAAGTAGGTGACTCAGATTCCACATCCTTGACCCTTACAATATGATAAATACACCCATTAGAGAACATCTTTTGGGCCTTAAGGTAGGAAATAAACTGACCTTTAATAGCGGAGTTATTACCGTTCCATTCAAGAATAGGCTCATCCAGGAATTGGAATTTGACTATTTGGGTTCTACAATTTATAGAGGTATATGAAGCATGCAACCAATCCATCCCGAGAATTACATCAAATCAAACATCTCATGCTCCACAAGATCACATGAAAATAACTTATACAAAATAAAAACAGGACAACCCCAATAAACTCTATAAGCAATAATATATTCACCCACAAGAGTATAAACCAAAAAAGGCTCCCTTAGAATTTTGAGACTCAAACCAAACTTAACAGCCAATAGAGGAGTCACAAAATATAAATTGTTACCCTGATCAAGAAAAGCATAAGCATCAAAATCAAAGTCTTTTAACATACCAGTCACAACATCCGGAGTCTCCTCAACTTCCTGACAAGCATAAAGAGCATGAACCTGTTGTTCCTTAGGGCATCACCTTGTCGAGCTCTTTCCTAGACCTAAGCACCTTAAGCCACTTGACCTTGACCCTTTTAAGCAACCTTAGGACAATCAGAAATGTTGTGGTTCTTATCACCACACCTATAGCATGAACCTAAATTCTCCAACATGTACCTGAGCAATTCTTTCTATAAGTAGCATACAAGGGAGGCATTGGCCCAACTCCAAATTGTGCCCTAGAAGGAGGCACCCTAGCATTAGCAACCCGAGCATTAGAACCTTGGCACTTTTGAAAGTGACCATAACCACCACCCTTGGAGTTGGAGAACCCACCATTATAACAGGTTTTCTTAGAATCATGCACACTCTTTTCTTTGAGCTATTCTCCTTCAATTTATTCAGCATATGTCATGAGCCTAAAGATGTCCATGTCTTGAATAAGCATAGTTGTACAACATCCTTCATAACCATATCAGAGATACCAGAATTGAACTTGTGCATCCTTGCACAGGGGTCAGCCACAAGGATATGAACAAACTTGGAGAGCTTGGTGAACTAGAGGGCATAGTCCCTCACATTCGTACCACCCTGTTTGAGGTTGATAAACTCAGTAATCTTTACTTCCCGAAGCTGAAGAGGGAAGAAATGGTGCAGAAATGCAAACTTGAACTCTTCCCAATTAACAATATTACCACAAACTCTCTCTATCAACCATTGAGTGTACCATACTTAAGCCACATCTCTCAACCGATAAGTAGGCAACTCAACCCTCTTTTCAGAAGTGACCCCCATAATCGTCAACACCTTAGTGAGCTCATCAATGAACTCCTGAGCATCCTCATAAACTTTTGATCATATAACTCCAGAGGATTCATTCGGGTGAAATCTCTCACCCTAAAAGTAGGACTGTGATCCTAAGGAAGATTAGAGCCTACCTGGTCTAAGAAGTCACTACCTGGGAAAGCATACAAAGGCCGTACGAAATTCATATTAGAGATAGGTTCTTTCATAAATCCTTGGGGAACTTGGTCCTCAGAAGCCAGGGCCAATCTTGGCAGGGGAACTCTTCGTGGAGGCATCTTATATAATGTAGCAAGAATACCATCAGTATAAGAAACCAAACATATGGTCCAAAGTACGACATAAGTTATGAAGAAGTGAGACAATTTCCAGGAACGCCATCATAGCCTCCCACTCGTAGTCATGGTTTACTTCACACCCATGAATAGGAGTCTATTCGACACAGCATGTTGGACTCCGAGGATAATTTACAAAAATAGTGAAAAGATAGCAAGGTTGTCATGACTCATACCTAGGGTCTAGGAGTGACATGGAGAATAGGAACCCCGAGAGTCCCCAAACAAGCCTCAATGTATCCATGTTCACATCATTGATTCGGAAGCGTAAATGAATAGTAAACACATAGTCAAAGGGAAAGCAAAATAAGACTCATGCTATGGGGATGCCATATGGAAAGGGAGTAACATGAATTCACATAACACGTAGCACATAAATAGTAAGGGGCGGGTAAGTATGACTCACTCTATGGGGTAATTTGGGACTTCGGATCTTTCATATCATAACATATAATCATATCATAATACTAATAGCCAATTCATATAATGATATCCAATAGATAAACATATCTATAAACATAATCTACGAATACAACACTTAGCATATAAACATAAGAGAGTTTACAAAATGTCCAACAATGCTTCTAGTCATAAGATAGGATGGGGCCCAACATATACCCCGGACTCACACTCAAAGTAAATAACATAAACAAAAGCAGTAGAGGTAGAGGATGGTGGTTTGTCCTTGGAAGATAGGACTCACCAAAACAAGCAAATCTCAAGATCCAAAGCTAATAATCGTACGGTGGATGAAGGTAGTCCTCGGTCCCTACATGGTTAGATTATGTAGGCAAAAGCTTGTGTTAGTATATTTGAATGTACTAATATGTGGGCATGCAATGCACATGACTTGTCAAACCTACATTCAATGTTAGATGATAAGGGCACATAATATGGAAAGAAGTATATATCCAAAGGAGAGTAATATAACAATATGCCATGAAATCTGCGATGCATGAAATGCAAAATGCTTATATAAGAGGTGATAAGACCTAAACCGATATATAAGACCAAACGTACTATTAGTTGAAATCCTGATGTTATTACCATATCGAAAAAGAGATGGTCTACTTACCAAAGGTAAACCATAGTTTTTCTTCCGGGCCTCCTATTTTGGAGAAGTGACCTTCCTTACGGGTCTCTCATTTCAAATAGAATTTTCATAATTTTACCATATCAAATCAATGTTATAGCCACACCTTATTGACCTTCCATTTCGGTGAGGGTTACCATATACATATACCTATACTGGCACATATTTCAAGAAAAAGGAGAGGACCCTTGGGAATAGACTTGACGCTCGCAATCTATCAGCGCTAATTCATCATCCCACAAGAATACGTATGCATATACATGCTTTCAAAAGAGATGCAAGTCATTTCAAATTATTTCAATGCATACTTGGGCTTAAAAACCAAACATCATTTATAACAATTGTTACATAGGCTCACATGCCAAATCATAATTCATATCATACTTTTCATACATAAGAATAACCCTTTCACAATATCAAATGAGGTGTAAACACCCAATATGCTCAATGATCCAATATCATATATATTTATGCGATCAAATTTCGGTCATAACCATATGAGTGAGCTTAATCCAGCAATTCATTTTCATAAAACATACGAGGGCTTAACCCACTTAATAATTTTCATAAAATCTAATGTACATGAATGGATATGCTATGAATGATATGTGAATAGCAATAGGTAATATAGATTCAATCTAAAATTAACAATGTAAGATGAAATTCAAGTAAACTCGTAAGTAAAATCCACATTCAATTCATAATATTGATTACCCATGCTTAGATGAAACTTTAAAGGGACAATGCATATTTAAATATTCATAATAATTATGTAATCAACATATTTGGGTTTAAATCAACTAAACATCAACAATAAATCATAGCCTATATTTCAATTGAAATTAATAAACCATAAACTTCAAAACCAATATTTAAAGTAAGAAAAATCTCATGAAATTCAAGTGAAAAAAGTTTGGGTCTTCTTGGTTGAAAGACACCGAGAATCAAACCCACATACCTTGGCTAATGAAGAAGATTCAAGAAGAAATTTGATGAAGAAAATGGTTTTCCTTTGATTCCCAAGCTTAGCCTTCACAAGACCTTTGAGAGAGTTCTTAGGGAGAGTTCAATGTAATTCTAAGTGTGAGGAATGAATTGAATGAGAGGAACAAAGTGTTGGTCATTAGAAAGTCTTTAGGTACCATAGAAAGTTATAAAAGACCCTTAGGATAAACCATAATTATGAAGATGCCATTGATCAAATGAGCAGAAAAATTGAAGTCAAGGTCTTAGGGAAGTGGTATATGGTCCTAGAGGCACTATACGGACCATATACTTACACCTGGTCCAATACTTAGAGAAACTCCACTTGGCGAAGGTCCAAAAAGTAATCTAATACAGACCGTAGCAAGCCAAAGGGTCTGTGTATTCCTTCCGTACCACCTCACTTAGAAAATCTTTTCATGATGAAGTTTTGAGACAATGATCCAATACTTAGAATATTTTTTCTCTAGCACCTATACGGAAGGGTGTCACAGATCTTGAAGCAGCAAACATTCAATGAGAGGGTTGTACCACTTGCCTTAGGCTCAAAACTGTGGAGTCTCAAGCCCAAGGCTACCATATGGTCCACCACACGATTCGTGTGGCCCTACACGGATCGTGTGGGGATCCAAGTGTTGTATGCCTTAGTCTCAAGCTCCACATTAAGTCCCTCACACCCCACATAAGGCCAAGGGCCACTTCAAGGAGGCTCCACATGGTCCATATAGTACTACATGGACCGTGAAGGCTTCCATGAAGCGTCACCTTGCTCCAAAAACTTTCTGGAACCAAATTTTCAAGCTCCATTGAAGTCGTACAAAGTCTGCATATTTATATTAAACTTGAAACGTGTTCTCTAGAACATTTTAGTAGTGAAGGTAATGTGAATAGTATTTGGGACATGACTGCTGGTTACATAAGAAAGGTAGCTACTGAGGTACTAGGATTTTCAAGAGGGATCTTTGGTGGACGTCAAGGCGATTGGTGGTGGAATGAAGAAGTCTATGGTAAAGTGAAAGATAAAAAAGTTGCTTACACAGAGTAGTTAGAGTGTAGGGATGAAGTTTCGCTTAAGGTAATCTATAAGACAGCCAAGTCAGAAAAAAAGATGGCGGTGACGAATGCTAAGTCAGCAGCGTTTTAGCGCCTTTATGAAGAGTTAATTGATAAAGGTGGGGAAAAAAGATTGTATAGGCTTGCTAAAGTAAGAGAAAGGAAAGCTCGCGGCTTGGACCAAGTGCAGTGCATCAAGGATGAGGAGGGCGAGGTGTTGGTGGATGACGCTTTCATTAAATTAAGGTGGCAAGCGTACTTCCATAAACTAGTAAATGAAAAAGAAGATAGAGATATTGAGTTGGGTGAGTTGGTACACTTCGAAAACCATCGTGATTTTGGGTATTGCAGGCGGTTCGGAGTTGAGGAGGTAAGACGGGCTATTAGTAAGATGAAGAGGGAGAGGGAGATCAGGCCCGATGAGATTCTGGTAGACTTCTGGAAGAACATGGTCGAGGATGGCATTAAGTTGTTGACTAGACTGTTCAATGCTATTATGAAGACTGTCAAGAAGCCTGATGAATGGAGGAGGAGTACAATGGTTTCATTGTACAAGAATAAGGGAGATATTCAAAGTTGTAACAATTATAGGGGTATCAAGTTGTTAAGCCACCACTATGAAGGTCTGGGAGAGAGTAGTGGAGATAAGGGTGCGTAGAGTAGTATCTATCTCGAAGAACTTGTTTGGATTCATGTCGGAGCGGTCGACCACTGAAGAAATTCATCTTGTTCGGAGGTTAGTAGAGAAATATAGGGAAAGAAAGAAGGATCTTCATATGGTGTTCATTGATCTCGAGAAGGCATACGACAAAGTCCCAAGGGATGTCTTATGGAGATGTCTGAGGTGAAAGGTGTCCTAGAGGCATATATCAGGGAAATTAAGGAAATGTACGATGGAGCCAAAGCTCGAGTAAGAATGGTGGGAGGAGACTCAGAGTATTTTCCTATAGAAATGGGACTCCACCAAGGATCTGTGTTGAGTCCTTTCTTATTTGCCTTGTTGATGGATGAGCTGACACGATCTATCCAGGAGGAGGTACCATGGTGTATGATTTTTGCAAATGATATAGTACCGATTGATGAGACTCAGACTAAAGTTAATGATAGGTTGGAGGCATGGAGACACTCTTTGGAGTCCAAAGGATTCAAACTGAGTAGGACCAAAACTGAATACTTGGAGTGCAAATTCAGTGTTGAGAGGGATGATGCAATCTCTGATATGAGGCTTGCCACTCAAGCTATCCCCAAGAGAGAAAACTTTAAGTATTTGGGGTCCATCATCTAGAGTAGTGGTGATATCGATGATGTCACACATCGTATTGGGGCAGTATGGACTAAATGGAGGCTTGCCTCTAGAGTATTATGTGACAAGAAGATACCACCTAAACTCAAAGTTATGTTTTACAAAATGGTGGTTAGACCATCATTGTTGTATGGAGTGGAGTGTTGGCCAATTAAGAAGGCACATGTTCAGAAGATACATGTCGCAGAGATGAGGATATAGAGATGGATGTGTGGTCACACCAGGAGTGACAAAGTTAGGAATGAGACCATCTGGGAGAAGCTAGAGGTGGCCCGGGTGGCCGAAAAGATGAGGGAAGCGAGACTGCGATGATTTGGACGTGTGTAGAGAAGGAGTACCGATGATCCTGTTAGGAGGTGCGAGGTTGGTTTTGGGAGATACTCAGAGGGGTAGAGGTAGACCGAAGAAGTACTGGGGGGAGGTGATTAGACATGATATGACGGCACTCGATCTCATTGAGGACATGACTTTAGATAGAAAAAAGTGGAGGTCGCGAATTAGAGTAGCAGGCTAATAGTAGGGTTAGGTGTTTTTTGTCTTGTGTTTGCATTAGCTGTCGTATTATGTGTTAGTTTATCTTATTTACATAATATCATTATTAGTCGCTCTTTTTGTTCCCTTCCCTTCCTTTTGTCGTATCAAGTTCTTTGTTTCTTACGGGTTTTGAGATGAGGGTTCTCAGGAAACAACCTTTCTACTTCTATGGTAGTTGTAAGGTCTGCGTACATTCTACCCTCCCCAAACCCCGCTTGTGGGATTTTACTGGTATGTTGTTGTTGTTGTTGTTGTTATTGATTTACATTTTGCGTTCACTTTGATAGGAAACAAGAATTGGGATATTTTTGAGAAAGTTGTAGATTTTGTTTATAGTTGGCCTTGTATGAGCCCATTTATGGTCTCTGGTTTGATCCACGAGCCGTAGATAGTGCTTGTGGATGAAAAATAGAGAAGGATGGAAAATTGCACGTGAAATTATGAAGGCACATTATGTGTCTTAGTACATACTATGACTCGTATACTATTTCATAGAAAGAGTAGAAATTTTAGTCTTCCAATCTATGGTAAAGAAAATGGCTAGTAAATTAAAATACGAGTCACTGATGGATGTTCATGAGGATGGAGGTCCCTACTTTTGAACATCTTATCAAGGTTTGGTATTCCTCCGACGATCATAAGCGATGGAGGTTCCTACTTTTGTAACAGGTTGTTTTGATCATTACTAGATAATTATAGGGTGAGACACAATGTTGCAACTCCCTATCAACTCCAGACAAGTGGGCATGTTGAGGTATCGAATTGTGAGATTAAGCAGATTCTATCAAAGACCATAAATGCAAATCGGATTGATTGATCACATAATCTTGATAATGCATTATGGGTATACCAAACTGCATTCAAGACTCCCATATGTATCCTCACCAATTTGTGTTTAAAAGTCTTGTCACTTTCCTGTATATCTTGAACATAAAGCAAAGTGGGCACTCAAGAAATTGAATTTGGATTAGAATTATGCTTCAAACTAAGGCTGAACCAACTCAATGAACTTGATGAGTTTCACTTGAGGGAATATGAAAGTTCAGGATTGTACAAGCAGAGGATGAAGTTGTATCATGATCGTCAAATTGAGCATCACAAGTTCACACCAAGAGACTTGGTCCTCTTGTTCAACTCCAGAATGCAATTGTTTCCTGGTAAACTTAAGTTAAAGTAGTTGGGCCTTTATAAAGTTACATATGTATTCCACCATGGAGTTGTTGACTTATAAGAAAGTGATGGTTCGATATTTAAAGTCAATAGACAAAGGATCAAACCATATTCAAGAATATAAAAGAGATGAAGATAGTTGAAGTATGGATGTCGTGATGTTAAATCAGGTGCTGTTTGGGAGGAAACCCAAGATCTATTTTCCATTAGTTGTATTTTTGTTTCATTTCAATATTGAACTAGTTAAAATACCTTAGTTTTTTCACATTTGTTTGTAATTTTCTACTTAAAATCATGAAAGATATAGGGTAACCATTTATTTTTGTGAGAATGTGCAAAATCAGGTCAAAAAATTAGACAATTTCAAAAAATTGAAAAAGTGGGAGTTACAAGTTAGTTGATGGATCATGGATCAAACCATGACTCGTAGTCACTGCCCATAAATCCAAACCCAATGAGAAAAATTTTCAAAAGAGCAATTCTATAAACTTTCTATATGGTTCATAAACACACGTACGAGTCGTGAATGAGATTCATAGACCTTAGGTATATTTTTCAAAAATTTGCTACATGTAGGAGGCATCTATGAAATCCATCTATGTGTCGTAATTAAATTACGACTCATGAACAGGCTCATAGATGCAAGGTCATCAAAATGGTATAAGTAATCTATGAACCCAACTTTTACGAGCCGTAGAACCATATATAGTCCATAATTGGGGTTTTGTACGTCAGAATCGTCAAAATTTTTAAAACTTGATTCATTTTTAAAATTAAATAAAAGTGGTAAAATAAAATTACCTTTTCTAATTTTTTCCAAGATTCTCTGATAACCTCCCCCATCGCCAACTTAATCCCGACCTGAACTCCCCATTTCCGACCAAACATTCTCGCCAAAGTCACTGTTTTTGTCAACTTTTTGATTAAACTCAGATTGATTCTCAAGTTTTAATCCCATCTTTATTAACAATCTTTTCCCTGTCCTAATTTATATGTAAGTAAACTTTTCATGTCAAATGTTCAAGAAATTGGGTATGAATTCTATTGGGCACTTTTATTGTTCATTGAATGGTGTACTTTTGGGATTAATAGCATGCTTGTTGATAAATGTCACTGTTCCCTAAGTCATGTTGGAATTAGTTGATTGAAAATTTCTTGTGGAACAATTTTGAACATTTATTGGAATCAATTTGATTTGCTAGGATTGAGTATTTTCTTGAGAAGTATTATTGAAGCTAATAAGGGAAAAAAAATTTAATTGCTTTGTGGAAATTGGTTGTGAGGTTGATATAGCATGTTGTTTAATGGGCTAGACTTGTGATTGAAAATTACGGATGAATGATATTGGTAAATGGACTGAAAAAATAAAATAAAATATAGGGATATATATTGTTGTTGTGTTTGGACTAGGTTGGACAAATATTTGACTTTAAATGGAATGTTTTGAAACTAAAATTGTTGGAAATTCATTTGAGTGAGTAGTTGGGATTATTATATATTTGTTGTCTGAATTGGTTTGTTGGTTATTGTTGTAAATGCACATGAAATAGTTGAATATTGGATGTAGAATTTTCAAACATTGAAATATTAATATATAAAGGTTTTTTACAGGAATAGCTCACTCCACGGACTGTAATTGCCCTTCATAATATGAGTTTCAAAAACCTAAGAATTTTAAGTCAATAGGATAAACTTGTTTATGACCTATAGTTTGTTCTACAAGTTGTAAACAGGGGTCGTAGTCTAGACTCCTACTCCTAGGAATGCAATTATGTCTCCATTCTATGATTCGTAATTTCATCTACGAGTCGTAAATGGAGTCTATAATTGCAGACCCAAAATTAAATTTATAGTTGCCCATTTTTATGATTGGATTTTGCAAATTGTAGTTCCATTTATTACCATAAGCAGTGTCTCGTACTTTCATTGACAGTTAAAATTTGCTAAAATTTTTGTTTTTATCTTGGTCATATGGACTCATTAATATTAGTGTGCAAGTACAATGTCCCCTAAAGCTAATACTACTAGATAAACTGAGACTACGACACTGAGGAAGAGGTTACGGGATGAGCTTACTCAGTCCGAGTGCAGTAGGTCAGTATAGAAGCTTGACGTCTACCCAGATGAGGGTATTAAGCAACGATAGACACAGGGTTGGTCTCATCAGATCATCCCAGTCCACAGAGCCTAGTTACTACAATACCACCTTCCTAGGTTGATGAGGGAGGGCCTAGGAGGAGCAACAACATACAGTTTCCCAAGTCGAATAAGGAGTCTCAGTCAGGTTCAATGGATCGATATCATTCAGGGTTCGAGGAGGTGTCACGAGCAGAGTTAGAGGGAAGCTCTGATAGGTTAGTTATATTCCTGGCTCGAGTGACGGGAAAGCTTCGAGGTAGCGTTGTGAGGATATGTAGGATATACTACCAGGTCATCAGTCAAGATGATCGGGGTAGGAGTACGAGGACTATTATGGAGGAGCCTCAGACACTAACGTTTGGGTCAGGTGCTGTTCTTACCATTTGTAGTTTATTTTCTTGTTACTACCTTGACTAGATGGCTACACCTTTGGGAAATATTCCCTGAATATTATTCTTGAGTTCTATGCTTCTTATGTGGCCATAGTCGTCAATAGGATCCCAAAGAGGTCCAAGCCATTAGCTCAGCCACTTCTCACTTAGACTTTGGTATGTGACGTACCTGCAGACTTATCAATGAATGTTGTTAAATATTTTTTATTTGGACCAGACTCCCAACCATCGATCTTCACAACTGAGTTTGGTTACAGGATGAAACTGGCTCATAGTCAGGCTGTTATGCTGGAACCGACCCAAAGAGCTAATTTACTTCAATGGATGGCCGGTTACATTGCTGAGTGAGGCACAAATGCAAAATAGGTGTTCGTTATAGGTCTTATTAAAAATTCCACGCTCAATTTTGTAGCCAAATTTTGGTGGGCTATTGTTGTTGTTGTTGTGGTTTGATTCCATACTTGGACGACACAGGAGAACAAAACACTTATACTAGACCACATCATGTTGATGGCTAGCATAATAGATGGCTATGAGATAAATGTTTCCCACTACATCAAAGAGAAGATACATGAGAGGGTGTTCAGGAGGTCAACTACTATAACTTTCCCCTACCCGATTCACAGGCTCTATATAGACTCAAGGAAGGAGATCATTCCTAGTGTTGACTTCATCATAGATGTGTAGAGTACTCAAGATGTCGGCCTAATCAAGGTTGATAAGAAACTTGTTACGCTTGATGAGCACCAGACTATTGTTAGACTCCTAGAGATGTTTGTCGGACTGATAGTTCATGAGGATGAACAACCAACTGTCAAGTCTAAGAGGGTCCCATCCATTACTGAGAATACAGAGATAGGTCCTACCTCCATTTCTACTACAGTACCAGAAGTTGTACCTTTGTGTTCACTGCTTGCAGGTATGATTTACATATCCGTTGGGTCTATATAGGCTCTGGTATAGTGCTAGACTCAAACTGAGACCCAATGGCTCAACTAGTTCAGTAGCTCAGGCCTTGGGTTTGCAAGGCCATTTTTGAGTTGGAAGAGTGGATAATGGAGTATTACCAGGCTACATTGAGTTTAGATTACTACATGGTCAGGTAGATGCAATCAAGAGGAGTCTTAAGGAGAACTTCAGGATTTCATAGACTACAAGCCTATCCTCGATCAGAGAGGAGATCTAGCAACTGCGAAAGGAGATGGTGGTAGCTCCAGCACCAGCACCAATAACGATCACCATTCCTATAGCTCCATCTACACTGTGGGAATTTTTTTGCACATGAGTCACCTATTATGGTATTCGAGAAGAGACCACGTACTTGTGATGAGGACTCAGATACTATATCGAGACGCGCTGATAAGATAGAGCACAAATAGATTGCAACCATAGACGTGTGTTGCTGGTTTATGAGCAGATGAGATGAGAGAGGGAGCGGTAAAGCGAGGAGTGCTGGACCCTATTCTTATGCTGTTGTGATAAAGGAGACCACCTAGGGACATAGGATGGTCAGTCACAGACTAATACAGGTTCTTAGGCACCACATGTTTGATTTTTGTCCCCTATATATGCTTTTACATTAGTTTTAGTGCGTCTAGTGCACTTTATTTTTCGATTGGGTAAGGGTAATTCTAGGACTTGGCAAAATCTGAGTAACCAAGACCTATATCTACTTAGATTTTTAGTCCACGAGATTTTTTTGTCTATGTTCTTTCCCTAAGGATATTTATTTTCTGTTGAACCAACATGTTTAGAATGTGTACTTAGTAGTAGTATCATATTATATTGATATTTATGGCATGAACTGATTTGGATTGAAAAATAACACCCCTCCATTTTTTTGATGTGTTGTTAAATAGTTTGGATAGTAATCATTTTGGATCATTTTATGATATTGCTAATATTGATAGGATAAGGCTAATTTGAACTTAAAAGCATGAACCAAATGTTTGAATTGATAGTGTTAGTTAGTTCCATGTGAGGGTAAGCTAATTGCATTATTCTTATAGTGTGTATCAATACCAAAAATTCCCCGTTAATCTAATATAAGACTATAGGTTAGTTGGTTAGGGAAAAATCATAAATTGTGTTTCAAATTAGTCCACTTAGCCTAAATAACCAACCAAATGCATTACGTAATCCCTTGCTCTAAATAATTGAACCTTGCATTTGCCTTTTTCTTTGTAATTACCTAAATAACCTTTCTTAATATCTATCTAATCTTCACTTTGGCCATGGTCCCTCCGTGGATATTGTGTGCTTTAACTCAGTAAAAATGCCTAAGTTGAGAGTTGCTGCCATAGGGAGCCCTGGTTCATTGAAAGGACATTGTGCACTTCAACTCAGGCAAAAACCCTAAGTTGAGGGTGGCTATTGAAAAAGGACATCCAAAAATAATGGGATATGAGAAACAAAGAAGTACAACAAAAAGGAAAAATAAGAAATAGGTGTGTGATGAAAGAGACAAAAATGCAAAAGTGAGAAAAACAAGAAACAATGAAGTGTCAAAGGCATAAAATACACCCAAAAGGTTTGAGATGTGCAAAAAAAGGGGAAATAAGTCATAAATTATCAAGGTTGGCCAGGATAATTTTAAGTAATGCAATGTTAAGGAGGATAATTAGTCACTATGTCCCAAGTATACCACACCTACCCCAGAGCCTACGTTACAAGCTGAGAAAGTCCTATAGCGATCCTAATTCAACTAGCCGAATGTCGTAGAATAGAATATAAGGCAAACCTATGGTATTATATGTAGTGTTTGAATTTCTATTATTAGAGTGAGTGTTTACCTAGTCCCACCATCGAATGAGAAGAATCGAAGTGTGAGATAAGGGACTTGTTAATTTGTGAGGGCACTAGTAACATTATTTATTCTCGATTTTGTTGGTGATTGTTGATTATATACATTGCCTTATATATTGAAATTTTCCTGTCATGCCTTAATCCACATGTATTTTCTTGATAAATATTGTGTTAGTGCACTAAGATTTATTGAGGGTATCTTGTATTGATTGAGATTTGATAAATGCCATATGATTGATGTATGTATGATTGTTGTTGTTGCTTATATTAGATTGAGTCTGCCATTTGACGACAAGCAACAACTTTAAATTAAGGGTGTTAATGCGCCACCAAAATACAATATCTTTTGATGACTTAAACTTGAAATTTTATATGTTCTTTGACGCATTTTAATGGATTTTATTTGTGTGTTTTTTTTACATTAAAAGAGATTCAGGACATTTTTGAGAAAGTTACAAATTTTGTTGATAGTTGGCCCTGTACGAGCCCATTTATGGTCTGTGGTTTGATCCACAAGCCATAGATGGTGCTCATGGATGAGAAATAGAGAAGGTTGGAAAATTTCATATGAAACTATGAAGACACATTATGAGTCATAGTTTATACTATGACCCGCAAACTATTTCATTGAAGGAGGAGCAGAAAATTTAAGATTTTAGTCTGTGATAAAGACTACGACTTGTAAACTAAAATAGGAGTCATAGATGGATGTTCGTGAAAAGGCCCTGATTTCATATAGAACTGTCTACAACCCCAACCACAAGCCATAAATACTTCTACAATTTGTACATTGGCTTGTGGTTCTGCCCAAATTTGGTTTTCCTTATTTGTCTAGGATTTTATTTTTTGAGTCTATATATAGGATTTTTAGTTTTATTTATGGACACCAATGTACTCTATTATTCAGTTAGTCACTTTTATGTTTTGAGTACTTAGAAAAAAAACATTGTTTTCTACTTTTTGGTACTTGTACATACTATTGGATATTTTATATTGCAATTCAAGTGAAGATTTTGGATTTTCATTCTTCAATTCTTCATTCTAAGTTCTTAATTATGCAAACGTCAACCATGAGTGAATCTAATATGATGAATATGATTAGCTAAATCCACAACTAGAGTTGTGGAAATCATGAAGAAATAACAAAGTAAAACCGAATAATTTGTAATTCTTGAAAAGTGTGCATGCATGTATTATTTATCTTTTAGTATTGATTACTTTTAACAGTATCCAACGTTATAACTCGCCTTATTCTTACTCGTCGCTCAAGGGGATAAAGAATGGAAAAAGGGATAAATAACAGAGATTTGACATGATTACACTCAAACAGTCCAAGAGATAGCTAAATTTGAGACCAGGGTAAGGGTTAGTAATGCATACACCCAGAGATGACCTAGTTGCACGGTGAAATTCATCCATTTTCTGTACCAAGGACTCAGGTGACACAACTTATCAGTTCTACATGTTACACACTAGAAAAGGTTACAATTATGAGGTTATACTATGTTATGAATTCATGGGGAATACAATACTCTAGTTGTATTATCTCACTGGTTTCGTCAATTGACATTAAAATAGGTTTTATTTATTGTTTTATTGAATTATAAACTCCCCCCCCCCTTAAAATATGATGATTAACAACTGAAAATTGCTTTGATAATTCTAAGTCTAGACTATATTCCTTGTGGGATCGACGCGGTCACGACATCTTGTTGATATTGATTGAGTTGGAGGGACTTTCGCTGACTGAATCCATCCATAAACCTAGACCG
>JAABOM020044901.1:0-16192 GCA_011800125.2 Solanum clarkiae | reverse complement strand
ATGTGATGAATTGATGAAATTATCTATTATTATACAAGTATCAAGTTAATCACTATTTTTAAGATTTTATCTCTTGTGAGCCATTCATGTTAAAGCAAGGGTTCATGTATTATTGTTATACTCTCATGTTTCTAGTTAGGCTCACCATTAGAGTTCAAGCATGTTCAAGAGCTATTCATATCATGTTTCCATGTTTCTTACAAGTTATTAAAGCTATGATTATTTCATGTATTTCATGGGATTAGATTTAACACTGATGGATTGGATATCCACGTGGACTATTTTCAAGGGTCCATACTCCTTTCCCTAAACTATGTTCCAACATAGGATTATACTTTACTTTTACTATACTAGTGGATATATTTAGTGAACTTTATCATAAAATCCACCCCGAAATGGGATAGGTTCCCGTAAGGGGGGTTACTTTTTCGAAATGGGACTGGCTCCCGTAAGGTGAAGTATGGTTTACCTTGGTAAGTAGACCACCTCTTTACCAATAAGGGCTAATCATCAGAATTTCATGTTGTAGCTCTCTTGGTATTACTCATATTGGTTAAGGTGTCTTTCCACACGTATTACATTCTACACAAGTTGAATGATTTACGAGCATATTTTACTCAAGCATTAACCATGCATGCCATATTGAGATCTCACTTATCTATTGTCTATTATTATGAATTTTGATTATATTGTCTTATGTATTGTTGCATTGTATATTACATAATTAGTATATTCAAACATACTAACACATACTTTATGCCTACATGATATCCCTATGTAGGGATCAGAGCTCCTCTTGATCATTCTCCATGTGGCTAGTATGGTTCTACGAAGATAAGCTTTGGTGAGTCCTTAAGTTCGAGGACAGTATCTACTTTTATTACTATTTTTAAGACTTCCTTTTGTTGAACATTTGTCATTATGAGGGTGATCTCAGAAGCGTCTTGGCCCTTTCTCCACTCCGACTTAGAGGTGTATATTGGATATTATGATGTTATTTGCTATGAGATTGACTCTTATGCTTTATTTATATTCATGACTTCCCTTAGTCCCACTTCCCATTTTTTATATCTTTTGTTGACGTTTACTTTGCTTCCGCGACCAATGATATGTTATTGACATGCTAAAAGACTTATTTGGGTCCCTTTGAGTTCCCATTCGCCATGCCATGTCTAGGCCCTAGGCTTGGGTCGTGACAAGAACAAGGCTTGAATGGCTTTACTTAGAATGTGAAACTTTTAAATCACAAGATACATTGCATTTACATAACTTGAAAACCATAAAGTTATTAAAACTCATTTTAAAACGTACTCAAATCATTCTAAACCTCATAAAAATTCATCTTGGTGCACATGTATACATGCTATGTCATGAAACTCAAAAGTGAAAGAATTAGAACCACTTGGAAAGGAAGAATCTAATAGCTTAGGCTTGAGTATGCTGGAAAAGATGGGGATATCATTTCATCATGTCAAACTCCGCCTCCCATGTAGCAGTTTCCACATGTTGATTTCTCCAAATCACCTTAACCAAAGCCACATCCTTGCTACGTGACCATTTTACTTGCCTAACCCAAATCTTAATCGGAATCTTCTCATAAGGCAAATTTTCCTCAACCTCAACATCTTCCAAAGGCACAATAGTACTAGGATCACCAACCAACTTACTCAATATAAACATATGGAAAATTGGGTAAATAGAACTCAAATACGGAGGCAAATCCAACCTATGAGCAACATTTTCAATGTGGGGACCGAATTCCCCTGGGGTAGGTTACTACGAAAGGAAGTTGATGAAGGGGGGATTCTTGAACGCGGACAAGAAGAACAATCTTATAAGGACCTATGTATCGGGTAACTAGCTTTTCCTTCTTTCAAAAATACATTACGCACTTCGTAGGTGAGACCTTCAAATACACCCAATCACCAACATGAAACTCAAGACCCCTTTTTCTAACATCCGAATAGGATTTTTGGTGGCCTTGGGCCTTCTTCAAACTTTCTCTAATCAACTTCACCTTTTCCATAGCCACCAACACCAAGCTTGGTCCAATCAAAGCCGTCTCTCCCAACTCAAACCACCCTACCGAAGAGCTAATCTCCTACCATACAAAGCCTCAAATGGTGTCATACCAATGCTAGCATGAAAGCTATTATTATAAGCAAACTCAATGAGTAGAAGGTGATCATTCCAATTACCCTTGAATTCCAACATACAAGTCCTAAACATGTCTTCCAACATTTGAATTGTCCTTTCGGCTTGTCCATTATTTTGATGATGAAAGGCGGTGCTGAACTTCACCTTAGTATCAAGTCCTCTTTGAAATGACCTCCAAAAGTGAGAAGTATATTGGGTACAACGATCTGATATGATAGACCTAGGCACACTATGCAATCTCACCAACTCTTGGATGTACAACCTTGCATAATCTTTGGCACCAAAAGTATTCTTAACCGGTAGGAAATGAGTTGACTTAGTCATCCGATCAACAATAACCCAAATGGTGTCAATTTGCCTTCGAGTTAGAGGCAAACCAACCACAAAATCCATGTTTACATCTTCCCACTTCCAAGTAGGAATCTCAGTATCTTGAGTCAAACTGCCGGGCCTTCGGTGCTCTACCTTCACTTGTTGACAATTGGGGCATTCGAATACAAACTTGGCTATATCCCTCTTCATACTGCCACCAATACACTTTCCTCGAATCCCAATACATCTTAGTAGATCCCGGGTGAATAGAATAATGAGAGTTATGGGCTTAACACATGTTTACCCTCCTAAGATCATCCGCATCTGGAAAACATAACCAGTTTTGATACCGATGCACACCATCTCCCCCTTGGGACAAGACCTCTATCTTCTTCTCGGCAACTAACATCTTCAACTCAACCAATGACAGATCGAAATCGTGCTTAGCCTTTACATCAATAGCTATCGAAGATTTGGCCCCATTCTGAACATGAATGTCAACATCATTTGAGTCGGCCAACCTAACACCCAATATACACAAACAGTGAATATCCTTTGCCAACTCCTTCTTCTACTCCTCAACATGAGCTAAACTTCCCATAGATAGCCTATTAAGAGTATCGACTATAATATTTGCCTTGTTGGGATGATATTTTATACTCATATCGTAGTCCTTTAGGAGTTCCAACCATCTCCTTTGCCTCAAGTTGAGATCCCTTTGAGTGAATACATGTTGCAAGCTCTTGTGATCGGTGAAAGCATCAACATGCACCCCATACAAATAGTGTATCCAAATCTTTGAATCGAACACCACTGTAGCTAACTCGAGATCATGAGTCGAGTAATTATGTTCATTCATCTTCAATTGCCTTGACGCATAAACTATCACCTTACCATATTGCATAAGTACACAACCTGACCCAATCTGAGAAGTATCATAATATACCATAAACCTATCCAAGCCATTTGGTAGGGACCGAACAAGACCTGATGTAAGCCGATCCTTCAAAGTTTGAAAACATTTCTCACATTCATCTGACCACACAAAATTAGCCTTCTTTTGGGTCAACTTAGTCAACAAGGATGCAATGGATGAGAACCCTTCAACAAACCTCCTATAATATCCAGCCAACCTAAGGAAACTCCAAATTAAAGGAGTCAATGGTCTAGGCCAATTCTTCACGACCTCAGTCTTCCCCGAGTCAACCTTAATATCATCACCGGACACCATATGTCCAAGAAAAGCTATTTCACCTAACAAAAACTCATATTTTCTAAACTTATCATAAAAGTTCTTCTCCCTCATAGTTTAAAGGTGTCATGACCTAGGCCTAGGGCCTAGATGTGACATGGCGAATGCGGAACCAAAAGGACCCCAATAAGGCCTCTTAACATATCATTACATATCCTTTGTCGTTGAAGCAATTAAATAAAAATAAAAAAGTAGAAATAAGGGAACATGAGGCTAAGGGACTTCTTTTATATAATGAAACATCATTGAGTTAAAGAGAGTCAAGGCTCATAGCATGATTACATAACTTGTCCAACAACACCTCTAGACATATAACTTCGCGGGGGCCAAGACAAGAGACCGGGATCACCCTCATAGTGAAAGCATATAATAAAGAAAAGAGAATATATACATAGCATAAATCAAGAGAAGTATATCCTCGAAGTTGAGGACTCACCAACTTATTTTGAGAGACATCACACTAGCCACGTCTAGGAGGATGATGATCAAGTAGGGCTCCGGTTCCTAAATGGTAACATCCTGTAGGTATAGAGTATACGTTAGTACATTTGAATATACTAAGTATGTAGATACAATGCAACAATAGGTAGACAACATAGTCAAAATGCATAATTAGGCAATACATGAACATATAACAATATGACATGCGTGAATGATACTTTAAGTAAACATGTTTACACAAAGAACATATTACATGTGTAGCAATAGGACATCATCATAGACTAAATAACTTAGTACTTGGAATCTATGGTAGACCACCCCTTAGAAGTGATTGAGGTACTAACGCCCTAATTGGTTGATGGCTTACCACCCCCATCCAAGGTAATTCAGGTACCAAACCCTCAATTGATTGATGACTTACCACCCCTATCCAAGATGATTGACGTACAACCCCTTAATTGGTTGATGGCTTAACACCCCCATCCTAGATGATTGAGGTACCGACCCCTCAATTGGTTGATGGCTTACCACCCCAATCTAAGATGATTAAGGTACCAACCCCTTAATTGGTTGATGGCTTACCATCCCTATCTAAGGTGATTGAGGCATCACCCTTCAATTGGCTATGGTTAATCACAACAAAATAGAGACTTCTCATGAAATCAAAACATACAAATCACCCTTTCATCATCATAAAATCACTTAACTCATATGCCAAGCCTTAGGCCTTCAAAAACCCAAGATACATTAACCAGACATTTTATCAAACACTTGGTGGGTGTGTAATGCTAGTGTAAAACCATGCAATATAAGCGTTAAATTATCCAAATAAATTCAATGTAAAACCACCCACCAACACTTGGTAACACCCTCATGCAATAAATATCAAAATCCTTCATCAAATCTCAAGATAGATCTATGATTCATAGCTCGAAACATGCTTAAACAGTCACATTGTTACAAAACCCGAACATTATTTATAGTAAAATTCATAAGAGAAGATCCATATGTAAAATCAACTTAGAAACATGTGATTTAGGTAAAAAGGAAGCTTGGGTACCATGGGTGAAATGATCAAATGGTTAAAACCCGCATACATTGACTTTGGAGAATTCTTGATGAAGATTGAAAATGCATACTTGAAGCTTGAGTGAAATCCTTAAGATCCGAGTGAGTTTTGGGACTTGAAATTTGGGTAAAAATATTTTTCTAAGTATTTGAGTGAGTATTGGGGAATGTCTTGTATGATATGGAGGTGAAATATGGTTAAGTATAGGTAATTTCATGTATAGGAAGTCTTAGGACAAAGACCCAAAAGTCTTGGATCGAACTAAAATAAAAACTGCAAAAAAATGTACAGAGGCGCGCCCTTGGCGTATCTCACCTTGGACGCGAAAACCTCATTGGAAATCGATTTTTGGAAAATTAAAATTATGATTCGTCTGCTCTAAAATCAAGGTTAGACTCATTTCCCACTCAATTTAGCCCCTTGATCAAGAATATGAAGTCTAAATTTTGATATCACATATGGATTTTGAGGTATATGGAAATTATGATTTCGGGCACTTCCGAGGCACATTTTCGGACACCTTTTGGGGTTGTTTCAATATCTCCCCCTTGGGAACATTCATCCTCATATTCAAAGAAACATACATAAAAAGAATAATCATGAAGAAAAAGTCCTAACAAGAATGCATCAACACACTTAAAACATCATTTTCAAAATCTCAACATAAGTGTAAAAATCACCATGAACATTATCAATATAAACATGAATGCACGCAAATAATATAGGGGCTGAAACATGAGACATGGACTCACATAGAAGACTTAGAACTGTACCTTAGGCTTAAGTATAATGGAAAATATAGGGGTATCGTCTTTGGATGTCCGCTTCGGCCTCCCATGTAGCACTTTCGACTTGTTGATTTCTCCAAAGGACGTTAACGGAAACAACATCCTTATTCAGCAACGTCTTTACTTGTCTATCCAAGATCTCTACTAGAACCTCTTCATATGTCCAGTTGTTCTCAATAACACCCACAACATCCAATGGGATAATCACATTCAGATCACCCACACATTTCCTCAACATAGGCATATGGAAGACCGGATGTACCAAATCCATTTCACTAGGAACCTCCAACTCATAGGCCACTTTACCAATTCTCCTCAACACCCTATAAAGACTCACAAATCTTGGACTTAGTTTACCCTTCTTACCAAAATGAGCCACACCCTTCATGGGTGACACCTTCAAATAGACCCAATCACCAACTTTAAGTTCAAGCTCTCTTCTCCTCACATCAGCATAGGACTTTTGACGACTTTGGGCTGTTTTAAACCTTTCTCTAATCAACCTTACCTTCTCCATAGCCTCCATAACCTGATTCGGACCCACAAATGCTACTTTTCCCATTTCAAACCACCCAACCGATGATCTACAACGTCTACCATAGCGGGCCTCAAAATGAACCATACCACTACTAGAATGATGCTATTGTTATAAGCAAATTGAATCAATGGAAGATGATCATCCCAACTACCCTTAAACTCCAAAATACAAGCTCTAAGCATATCCTTAAGAGTTTGGATAGTTCTTTCGGCTTGGCTATCCATTTGAGGGTGAAAGGACGTACTAAGCTTTACCTTGGTTCCAAGACTTCTTTGGAAGGACCTCCAACAATGTGACGTGAATTGAGAGCCATGATACGATATGATGGAAAAAGGGCACCCCATGCAATCTCATAAATTCATGAATATATAATTTAGCATAGTCTTCGGCCCCATAAGTAGTCTTAACCAGTAAGAAATGAGCTGACTTTGTCATTCTATCAACCACAACCCAAATAGAATCAAAACCCTTTCTAGTCTTAGGCAGCCCAACCACAAAATCCATGTTAATTTCCTTCCACTTCCAAGTAGGAATCTCCATGTCTTGGGTTAGGCCACTCGGCCTTTCGTATTCGACTTTGAGTTGTTGGCAACTATGACAACCGGATACAAATTTGGCAATGTCTTTCTTCATACCTCCCCACTAAAACACATCCCTTAAATCCCTATGCATCTTTGTTGAACCGGGATGGATAGAATAGGAAGAATTATGAGCTTCATCAAGAATCTTCTCTCTCATGTCATCAATAAAAGGTAAACACAACCTACCTTGGTACCTAATGGCACCGTCTCCCCCTTGGGAGAAAACCTCCACCTTGCCATCTTTCACTAAGGCCCTCAATTCTAACAAGGAGGGATCAAGATCTTGCTTTGCTTTTACCTCATTAACGAAGGAAGACTTTGAACCATCAACAACCACAATTCCACCATTATCAACCTCTTCCAACCTAATCCCTAATCTAGCCAACCGATGGACCTCTTTAACCACCTCTTTGCCCCCATCATCAACATGAGCTAGGCTACCCATAGACACCCTACTGAAAGCATCCACCACAATATTAGCCTTACCGGGATGATAATGCACACTCATATTATAATCCTTGAGAAGTTCTAACCACCTTCTTTGCTTCAAGTTGAGATATTTTTTGAGTGAACACATATTGGAGACTCTTATGATCGGTGAATAGATCAACATACACCCTATACAAATAATGACGCCAAATTTTCAAAGAAAAGACCATGGCGGCTAGTTGAAGATCATGAGTAGGATAATTCTCTTCATGCACTTTGAGTTGCCTAGAAGCATAGGCTATCACCTTATAATTTTGCTTCAAAACACTATCCAAACCAAGTCAGGAGACATCACAATATACAACAAACCCTTCCGACCCTTCCAGTAGAGACAAGATAGGAGCGGAGACAAGCTTGTCCTTCAAGGTCTGGAAACTCTTTTCACACTCATCGGTCTACACAAACTTAGCCTTCTTTTGAGTCAACTTAGTCATGGGAGAAGCAATAGATGAGAAACCATTTACAAATCTCCGATAGTAACTTGTAAGCCCAAGAAGCTTCTAGTGTCCTATGGGTTCAATGGACTAGGCTAATTTATAATCACATTCATCTTTTTAGGATCCAGCTTAATACCATCCCCCAACACCACATGACCTAGAAAGGCAACCTTTTTCAACCAAAATTCACACTTCTCATATTTAGCATGCAACTTCTCTTCCCTCAATCTTTGTTGCACTACCCTCAAATGAGCCACATGCTCTTCCTCACTATGAGAATAGATTAAAATATCATTAATGAAAACTGCCACAAACAAATCAAGGTAGGGTTTAAAGACCCTATTCAGAAGATCCATGAAGATAGCCAGTGCATTGGTCAACCCAAAAGACTTAATCACAAACTCATAATGCCCAAACCTAGTCCACAAGGCCATCTTGGGAATGTCACACTCCCTCACCTTCACTTGATGATACCCAGAACGAAGATTAATCTTAGAGATGTTACTAGCCCCTTGAAGTCGGTTAACCAAATCATCAATTCTTTGAAGATGGTACTTATTCTTGATGGTAACCCTATTAAGTTGCCAGTAGTCAATACACATTCTAAGAGACCCATCCTTCTTCTTCACAAACAACACCAGTGCACCCTAAGGTGATTGACAAGGCCTAATAAAACCCTTCTCTAAGAAGTCCCTCAATTTCTCCTTCAACTCCTTTAAGTTCACCGGGGCCATATGGTAAGAGGAAATAGAAATGGGTTGAGTATCGAGAAGGATATCTACACCAAAGTCTATTTCCCTTTTGGGAGGAACACTGGGAAGATTATTTGGAAAGACATCAAAGAACTCATGTACCACCGGAACCTACTCTACAGGAAGGACTTTGGATTCCACATCCCTAACCCTCGTTAGATGATAAAGACACATCTTAGAGATCAACTTTTGGGCTTTAATGCAAGAGATGAACCTACCTTTTAACTACCACATCATGATTCTCCCACTCAAGGACGGGTTCATTTGGGAATCAACATTTGACCATACGAATTCTATAATCAATATAGGCATATATGTATGCAACCAATATCCTAAGAATGACATCAAATTAACCATATCCAACTCAATAAGATCACAAGGCAATATTTTATGCAAGATGAAAATGGGATAATATCTATAGACCTTTCTAGTAACAATAGATGCACCAATGGGAGTAGAAACTTTATAAGACTCACATAACAATTTGGGCTCAACATGAAACTTTTTGACAATAAGATGAGTAACAAAAGAAATAGTGACACCCGGGTCTATCAATGTATACACATCAAAATCAAAGACTTTTAACATACCTGTGATGACATCCAGTACCTCATCAACCCCTTGCCTCCCATGTAAATTATAAAACGATTGTGCCTTGGGGAACCACCTTGTTAGCCTCCTCTCCTGAAAGGAACCACATTAGCACCCCGGCCTTGAGGATGAACATCCTTACCCTTGTTGTGATTTTTTGAACAATCAATCATCTTTTGCCTACTTCCCCACAACCAAAACAAGCATTGGTATCCTTTAAGAATGGGCCACCATGACCCCTACCACACTTTGGACACACGTGTCTAGGCATCACACCACCACCCTTTTGGGGCCTTGGGTAGTTATTAGCAAATCCCCCCCACTAGGAGCATGAGAAGAACCTTGGCCTTGGTGAAACCGGCCACCCTTGTGACCTTGGAACTTATCATGAAAACGGGCCCTCTTGGCCTCATAACCCATTCTCTTCCTCAATTTCTCCCCCTCTAATTGTTCGGCATAAGTCATCAAGCGGAACAAATCCATGTCATTAATCAACATGGTGGTATGACATTCTTCACTCTCTAAATTGGATATACCTATCACAAACTTATTCATTCTAGACCTCGAGTCGACAACCAAGTATGGAGCATATTTTGAGAGTTGGTTGAACTTGAGGTCATACTCCCTCACACTCATAGACCCTTTCTTCAAATTCATGAACTCCACTAATTTGGATTTCCTAAGCTCAAGAGGAAAGAACCGGTTGAGGAAAGCTGCCTCAAACTCCTCCTATAGAATCACATTGTTGTTCCCCTTCTCCTCCTTCCATTGAGTGTAGCATATTTGAGCCACCCCCTTGAGTTGGTAAGCCACCAACTCTGCCTTCTCTTCTGACCTCACACCCATGATAATCAATACTTTGTAAACCTCATCAATAAATTCTTGAGGGTCTTCATCCACCTTAGACCTATTGAACTCTGGTGCGTTCATCCTCGTAAAGTCTCTCATCCTGGATGCCAGAGTAGGAGCATGAGGGGCTTGGGCCCTTTGGTTGGCTTGGTTAGCCATAACTTAAGCTAGTAATGTGAGAGCATCCCGGAGCTAACCATGAGTCGGTTGTTCCTCAGGTGTACGAGCTCTTCTTTCTCTTATGTTAGGCATGATCTAGCATAGAAAAGAACAATCATTAAGGGGGGGGGGGAGGGATGAAATCTTACCTTAACTTCTATAGCACGACATAGAGTAAGAAGAAGGGAAACATTTCCTAAAATGTCTCATAGTCTCTTACGCATAGTTATGGTGCACAATACAACCATGAATAATACTCTAATCCAAGCCTAGGGCCTAGACGTGACTTGACGTATGGGGAACCCGGAGGGATCCTAATCAAGCCTCTTAACATATCATTGCACATTCTTGGTAGTTGAAGCAATTAAATAACAATAGAAGAGTAGAAATAAGGGAACATAGGGCTAAGGGACATCTTTCATATCATAAAACACCATAGAGTCAAAGAGAGTCAAGGCTCATAGCATCATTACGTAACTTGTCCAATAACACCTCTAAAGATAGAACTTAGTGGGGGCCAAGAAAAGCAACCAGGCTCACCCTCATAGTCAAAGCATACAATAAAGAAAAGAGATTCTATACATACCATAAATCAAGAGAAGTATGTCCTCAACTTCGAGGACTCACCAACTTGCTTTGAGAGATATTGCACTAGCCACGTGGAGGAGGAGGATAATCAAGTGGAGCTCCAGTTCCTATATGGTAACATCATGTAGGTATAGAGTATGTGTTAGTACGTTTCAATGTACTAAGTATGTAGGATGCAATGCAGCAATAGGTAAGCAACATAGTCAAAATGCATAACTAGGCAATAGATGAACATATAACAATATGGAAGGCATGAATGATACTTGTAGTAAACATGCTTACATATAGAATATATTACCTGTGTAGAAATAGACCATCATCATAGACCAAGAAATTTAGTACTTGAAATCTAGGGTAGACCACCCCTCAGAAGTGTTGAGGTACCAACCCCCTATCGGTTGATGGCTTACCACCCCAATCCAAGTTGATTGAGGTACCAACACCTCAATTGGTTAATGGCTTACCACCCCCATGCAAGGTGATTGAGGTACCAACCCTCAATTGGTTGATGGCTTACCTCCCCCATCCGAGATGATTAAGGTACCAACCCCCAATTGGTTGATGGCTTACCACCCCCATCCAAGATGATTGAGGTACCAACCCCTCAATTGGTTGATGGTTTACCACCACCATCCAAGGTAATTGAGGCATCACCCCTCTGTTGGCTATGTCAACTCACAACACAATAGATACTTCTCATGAAATCAACACATATATGTCATCCTTTTTCATCATCATTAAGTCACTTAACTCATATGCCAAACATTAGGCCTTCGACAACCCAAGATACATTAACTTTACATTTCATCAAACACTTGGTGGGTGCGTAATGCTAGTGTAAAATCATGAAATACAAGAGTAAAATCATGTAAATAAATTCAATGTAAAACTACCCACCAACACTTAGTAACACCCTCATGAAATATACATCAAAACCCTTTATCAAATCTCAAGATATATCTAAGATTCATAGCTCAAAACATTCTTAAACAATTACACTATTAGAAAACCCCAATATTATTTATAGTCAAATTCATAAGAGAAGACTCATAAGTAAAATCAACTTATAAACATGTAATTTAGGTAAAAAAGAAGCTTGGGCACCATGGGTCAAAGGAGCCAATGGTTGAAACCCACATACATTTACTTTGGAGTATTCTTGATGAATATTGGAAATGGAGACTTGAAGTTTGAGTGAAATCCTTAAGATTCGGATGAGTTTTAGAACTTGAAATTTGGGGGAGAATATTTGTCTAAGTGTTTGAGTGAGTATTGGGGAATGTCTTCTATGATATGGATGTGAAAAATTGCTAGGTATAGGTATTTTCATGCATAGGAAGACTTAGGCCCAAGACCCAAAAGTGTTGGACCAAACAAACAAAAAAAACTGCACAACAATGTACAGAGGTGTGCCCTTGGCGCGTCGTGCCTTTGGCCCAAAAAAACCTCATTAGAAATTGATTTTTGAAAAATTGAAATTGTGATTTGTTTGCTCTAAAATTGGGGATAAACCCATCGCCCAATCAATTTTGCTCTCTGATCAAGAATCTGAAGTCAGATTTTTGATATCATGCACGAATTTTGAGATATATGTAAATTACGATTCTGGGCACTTTCGAGGCACATTTGCATTCACGTTTTTGGGTCGTTTCAAAAGGAACTATCTCATATGATCCATACGCTCCCACTCAATTTAGGAATACATGAGAATATCATCAATAAAGACAACTACCATGCTATCAAGGAATGGCTTGAACACCCGATTCATAAGATCCATAAACACGCTAGAGCATTAGTCAAACCAAATGACATCACCATAAATTCAAAGTGCCTATACCTAGTACGAAAATCCGTCTTAGGAATATCACACTCTCTTAACTTCAACTGATAATAACTGAAATAAAGGTCAATCTTTGAGAAATGGGTAGCCCCTTGAAGTTTATCAAACAAGTCATCCATTCAGGCAACAAATATTTATTCTTGATGGTTACCTTATTCAATTGCCTATAATCAATGCACATCGGAAATGATCCATATTTCTTTCTTACAAATAACACTGGAGCACCCCATAGAGATATTCTTGGCCTAATAAAGCCCTTCTCCAAGAAATCCTTCAACTGATCCTTCAACTGATCCTGTGCCATACAATAAAGAGGAATGGAGATAGGTTGAGTATCCGGGAGAAGATCTATGCCAAAGTCTACTTCCCTTTTGTGAGGAATATCAGGCAACTCTTTGGGGAACACATCCATAAACCCAATCACTACTGGGATTAATTTAAGAGTAGGTGACTCGGTCTCCACAGCTTTGACCGTTGCAATATGATAAATACACTCCTTGGAGATCATCTTTTGTGCCTTAAAATAGGAAATAAATAGGCCTTTAATAGCAGAGTCACTACCTTTCCATTCAAGAATGTGTTCATCCAAAAATTAGAACTTGACCTATCCGGTTCTATAATCTATAGAGGCATATGATGCATGCAACCAATCAATCTCGAGAATCACATCAAAATCAAACATCTCAAGTTCCACAGGACAAACTCGATAAACTCTGTGAGCAACAACAAATTCATCCATGGGGGTATAAATTAAAAAGGCTCCCTCAAAATTTTAGGACTCAAACCAAAGTTAACAGCCAACAGAGGAATCACAAAAGCTAAATTGGCACCCGGATCAAGCAAAACATAAACATCAAAATCAAAGACTTTCAACATACCAGTCACAACATCTGGAGACTCCTCCACCTCTCGATGGGTATGCAAGACATATAATCTATTGATTTTGGGGGTATAGCCTAGTGGTGCGCTTGGTTGGATTGGATTACCTTGAACCACTTGACCTTTCTTCGATGCCTTTAGGCAATCAACAGGCTTGTGGCTCATCTCACCATACCTATAGCATACATTTGAACCCTATAAACACTTGCTGGAGTGAATTTTCCCACATATGTCACATTGTGAAGTTAATGGCCCACCCTCAATAGGTTCCTTGGGAGGAGGCACCCTGGAATTAGTAACCTAAGCATTAGAACCTTGGCCTTGTTGGAAGCGACCATAACCACCACTTTTGGAGTTTGAGACCCGCCATCATAACGGGCCCTATTTGAATCATTCACTTTCTTCTCCTTGAGATTTTCCCCTTCAATCTATTCAACATATACCATGAGCCTGGAGATTTCCATATCCTGAATAAGCATATCTGTGTGGCATTCCTTCACAACCAAGTTAGAGATCCCAGAAATGAACTTGTGCATTCTTGCACGTGGGTCAGCCATAAGCATAGGAGCATACTTGGAGAGCTTAGTGAACTTTTGGGAATAGTCCGTTACACTCATACAACCCTGCTTGAGGTTGATAAACTCAATCATCTCGGCTTCCCTAAGCTTAAATGGAAAGAAATAATCTAGAAAAGCAATTTTGAACTCTTTCCAGTTAACAACGTTACCACAAACCCTTTCCATTAACCATTGAGTGTACCACACCTGAGCCACATCTTTCAACTGATAGGCAGCCAACTCAGCTTTCTCCTCAAAAGTGACTCCCATGACAATCAACACCTTATTAAGCTCATCAATGAACTCTTGAGCATCCTCATCAGCCTTTGACCCATAGAACTCCAAGGATTCATCTGGGTTAAATATTTCACTCTTCAAGTCGGAGTAGGATCCCGAGGAAGGTTAGCCTGCCTAGTCTGAGTAGTCACCACCTAGTCTAATGTAGATAGAATTCACCATTAGAGATAGGCTCTTCCATAGGCCTTTGTGGTGCTTAACCCTCATTAGCTGAGGCCGATCTAGGTAGGAGAGTTCTTCCCGAGGCATTTTCTATAACGTATCAAGGATACCATCGGGCTAAGGAAATACTAACACATGGTTCATAACACGACATAAGACATGAACAAGTGCAATAATTCCTAGAATGCCATCGTGGCCTCCTACTTTTAGGCATGATGTACTTCACACCAATGAATAGGACTCTACTCAATGCGACATGTTGGACTCTGAGGATCATTTACAAATTTAGTGCTCTGATACCAAGCTTGTCATGACTCGAACCTAGAGTATAGGACTGATATGACGAATGGGAATCTGAGAGTCCCAAAACAAGCCTCATAGCATTAAATCACACATCATCATTTCGGAAGCGCATATAGATAGCAAACACATATTTCTAAGGGACGGAAAAGTAGGACTCATGCTATGGGGATATCATAGGGAAAGGGAAGTAACTTGAATTCTCATAGCACATAACACATAAGAACTAAGGGGTGGGTAAGCATGACTCACTCCATATGGGCAATGCAGGACTTAAGATCTTCTATATCAAGCATGAATCTATAACATAAGCTCATAATCAATCCATAATAATATAACCATATGATAGACATATCCATAATCAAAATCTCCACATGTAAAACTTAACATATAAATGTAAAGTAATATATAAGGTGTCCAACATTGCCTCTAGTAATAAGATAGAACGGGGGCCAACACATTTTCCGGTCTCACCCTCAAAGTTGATAACATAGCAAAAACACCATAGGTAGAGGAATAGTGGTTTGTCCTTGGAAGTAGGACTCACCACAACAATCAAATTTCAAGATCCAAGATAAATGTCATACTGTAGATGAATATAGATCTCGGTCCCTATATGGTTAGATTATGTAGGTAAAAGTATGTTATAGTACGTTTGAATATATTAAGTATGCGAGCATGCAATGCATATGACTTATCAAACCTGCATTTAATGTTAGATGACAAGGACACATATATAGAAAGAATCATATAACAAGAGAATAGTGTATCAATATGTCATGAGATACATGAATATGAATGTACTTTATGTACATTGAGGATAGGGCCGTAACCGACATAAGACCAACTGAGCTATAACTTGGATCTTTGTCATCTACCCCATAATGGATAAGGAGGTGTCCTACTTGCCAAAGGTATATCCTTAACATTCTTTCCCCTTGGGGCATAAACATACCGATGTTAGGCACATAATTATGGGACAATGAGATTCTTTTCTGACGGGTCATGCCTCAACTAAGGGGATGAGCCACAATCTAAAGTTTGTCTCGCCTAATTTTTATCTCACATCATGAGGTAAGTACGCAGTTATTATTGTATTGGCGCAAAACCTCGCTAATTGATGAGCCACAATATCAAGGTCGTCATCATCATAG
>JAABOM020044862.1:0-16199 GCA_011800125.2 Solanum clarkiae | reverse complement strand
CTACAAATGGACAGCATAACGTTACCTCCCTTCGCTACATTTCGACGTTGACAATTCCAAACCTGTTCCAACTCTAACCAAGTTGTTCCAAAAATATTTAAACACAAAAATAGTACTAAAACAGTCTTAGAACAAGACCCAAGATGCCATGAAGGACATGAGCCAATAACTTTCCATCCAACAGCCCACAAGTTCCAATAAACATTACACTTAAGATAACACAATAAAATACATTTGTTAAATGAAACCAAAATCAGGGCAGCAATCTTAGGGTAATATTTATACCTCAAACCATATTAATAACATCAATTTCTCTTCATAAGATAGCCCACAAACCATTGAGAAGTCACTAAAACAAAAGGCAAGTGTGCAGCAACTTTCTGAATACATGCTGCCCTAAATTTCTTGCACAAACATACTAGCATATACTTGTTGTTTTTCATAAGAAAACTATACTAAACACATATGTAAACTTACTTACTACTAGATTAAAGGTGTAGGTATTCTCCAAGAACCCTAGAAGTTCCTTTTAGCTGCTTTACAAAGTGAAGAGACGTTGAGAGAAAACTTGGTGACAATCTGATTTTTGTGTGTTCAAGTTGAAAATTGACTTGTGGGAGCTGTTTTAAACCCTTTTTTAAAGGGGTCTTTGGCCGAATTACTAAGGCTACTTTACCCTTACATTACCAAGTTGGTGATGCAGCTCCTTTTCCCTTTCACATGGGCCTTTTGGAGCTCCAAATTGGTTGGGCCTTTGGTGCCCATTTTCAGCTTGTTTCTTAATTAGTTTGGGCCTAAAGTATCCAAGAAATTGTGATGTCTTTGGGAACTTTTATTATCCTCCTTGGTCTGAACAAATAGTCCATTTTTATGATGCTAAAACATGGGCTAAAGTTACACCCTTAACATGGACTTTATTCACAATCGAACTTGGACAAATTTGACGTAGAGCCTCATCTCCGTTTAGCTAGCAATTTAAGCTAAGTAGGTGACTCAGCTGCTAGCTTCTTAAGTTCTACAAGCACCTCAATTCTTTCACTTTGTTTAAGGTCATGATCTCCTCAATTTGACACAAAATATGTATACACTCGTGTCATGTTTCATTTGTATAGTACTAATATTGTAAGGTGTGGGGTGCTAGAATAGTATTAGCACAAGCTTGGCTATTCTCATCTAGAGCACGATAAAAGATCTCTAGCAAAGCATCATCTATGATCTTATGGTCTGGGACGCTTCTCAAAAACTTAGTAAACCTCTCCCACGTAGTAATAATTGAATCACTCGGAAGTTTCTCAAAATTGTTGATTTGATCTTTTAACTTGATCTTCTTTGACCTCGAGAAGTACCTTTCCAAAAAAAGCCTTCTGCAAATGCGCCCAACTAGTGATCGAACTTTGTAGGAGCTCAGATAGACACAATGCTACATTTCTTGAAAGAGACAATGGGAAAATGTGGAATCCAATAGCATCCATGGAATGATTTTCTGTCCCCATCTGACTCTTCGAAACAAAAGCTGCATAATGCAGATTGCTAGGAGGATCCTCGGATGGTGGACCCGCAAACAAACCACGATTTTGAAGCATTTGAACCAATCCACTTGAAATCGTTAACTTACCGTCAGCCGGTAGTGATGCCAACTATAGCTCCCATTACATACATGGACATAGATTCAATCTATATTGATTCCATCCATAAGCATTCTCATTGAAGCCCCTAGGTTCTAGCCTATTCTCCAAAGGAGGTGAATTGTCATTCCTAACATCAACATCAATATTCCGATTCATAGCTTCATTAACTGCGATATTAGCATTTGATTGAGTCATTTTTCATGTAACCCATTGTATCTCTAAGTCAATTGGAGCTAAGGGTATGCCTTGACTCCTTGTGTTGGGTATATAACACTTGTATAACCTACAAAGAAACTACATAAACAAAAATAAAAACAAAAGTATAATATAAGAGAACTAAGAAATTAATGCTATAAATATATTACTAGTGAATCCAATCAAAGTCTAGTCGTATTCCCCTGCAATAGTGGCATAATTCTTTGATCACACTCAAGACACACCCATGTTTTAGAGGACAAAGTGATCATTAAAATAATAAACGAAACCAAGGTTAGGGTTGAATCCCATAGAGAATACAGAGACTTAACAAATTGGTTCACTAATAAACAATTCAAGTATTAAAATACTCAATTCCCAAAGAGGGGGGTTTGCAATGATCAACAAGAAATAAACTAAACTAACAAAAAATGAGGGACAATCAATACACAGAGCAACATGGGTAATTGTGTTCCCCATGATTTACTAACTTAACTTCCCCAGATAACACAATTCTCAACTAGAATATCGCATGCAGGATGGTAATTTATGTTCTTCCAATCCTTTGGTCAAGGATGAATGTCACATTTCACTATGGGACTTGGCCTATCTCCATAGTGTAATATCCTAACCATTACCTATTGTCCAGTAAACCTCTCCTTGGCTCAGTTCGGTTGATTAGATGAGAAGGAATCGATTGAATTCTGTTAATCAATCTCTTTTCCTATTTATCAGTACCTTGGTCGGGATCATGACACTAGGCAAGATCTAATATTGGCCACCATTAGAGAACATGCAAAATGAAGCGATTTGTTAAAACATGCAAATACTCATTCCAAGAATTGCTAATTATCCAATTTTTCTAAGTTAGATTCTTATGGTTCCCACAACTCCAAGTTGTCGGTTTAGCTACTCATGCTACGAGCAAATAGAGAAATCATGGATTTAGAAAACATAATTAATTATTTCCCAAAATTGATTGAAAAATAAGAAAACCCAATTTGTATTGAGAATCACAAGATTGAAAGATGAAATGAATCCATAAGTGTATTCTTCTCTCTAATATTTCATTTCCAAGTCTAAAACCCTAAAATTGCTCTAATTTCGTGCTCCATACTCTATTCTCTGAAAATCTGCTTCTATTGACCTAAAATTTACTATTTATAGTATTTACGAACAAGACCGTAAATAAATTAGAAAAATTGATTGGCGGTTGCTAGGATTCACAGTTATGACTCGTAATTGGGCGTACGAGTCATAATCGGGCTTTCGTGTTCAGCTTCTTGAATCTTAGACTTCACTGATACTAAGCATCTTCATGAGTCGTAATCTGATCTACAACTCGTATTGACATCTCTTAGTCCTCACCTGCATCTTTTAGCCCTTCTCTGATCCATCTCTGAAAATCTCCACGAAACCCTTTAACACGACTCGTAGTGTGAACTACAAGTCATAAAGAGGTCCCATGTGGATGAACTTCAAATCTTCAGACTCTTATGAAACACTAAAATCCCTACGAAACCCACTCTATGACTCATAGATAGAGAGTCGTAAGTTTGCAAAAATCGAAGAAAGTCTGCAATCTTCCCAAAATTGTGCAACCTGCTTTTTCTGCAAAAACAAACACAAAAATACATAGAAATAATGTCACATTAAGAACACACAAAATCTTAAGTTTTAGGCATCAAATATGTTGTATTTTGACATCACATCATTGGTCTCATCACATTCCTTCATTTAATAATCTCTATCAATCCGCGGAAAACTAAAGATAATGATGGGCAAATCTGATGTCTCAAATAGTTTATCAGTTAAATAGGTTAGTATAGAAGAAACTAACTCAAGAATCTCAGCATTAATAATTCAACTCTAGTCTATGAAGCCTCTAGCACTATCAAATGATACCAATGACATACTCATGGCTACCTCAACTCAAAAGTAAGGCTAACTCTAGGATAACTCTATAAAGATAGATGAAAATAAGACAGGATCCTCCAAAGTGGGGGAGGCTCACCAACTCAGTTGAATACAATGATCCTCAATGGTGCACCTATTCATGATCTCTAGTACCTGCCTCTACATCATGAAAAGGTGCATTCCAAATGGGATGTTAGCATTTGAAACGTACAAGTATGTAAGATGGTTGAATGAAATAGAAATAGGTAGAATGATATAGAAATAACATTGCTCCAGAAGATACTCAATCTGAATGTCAAATGTCTATCTAAAGCAAGAATAAAGAGTAGATAAGTAACTTGTTAACCAATCAAACCTCATCCTTCAAACTCAACTCAACTCAACTCGACTCAGAGTACTCAGCGCAGGGACTATGTACAAGTTTCTCTTATCCGACAACAATCACCTATGCACCAGTGGTTGTACAACAACCCCATTGATGTTATCATAACCGTTCCATACTTTCCAGGTAAAGAATTACTCGAATCCACTAGGGATCTAGCCTCAACAAGTCCTCTATTGCTTCAAGGACTTTACTCAAGAGGGGACTTCAATTGTAGTGGTTCTATTCTCACCTACACTTGGAGACATAGTTAATGAGTGCAAGCTGTATTTACTCTTACTCATTTTAGTGTTCGATACTTCTCCCAAGAATTAATGCTCATAAAACTCCTCATTTCAATCAATCATCTCTATTAGCTCATGGAGGCTCTCATTTATCTCAAATAGTCTCATAGAGACTCTTATCAACTCATTAACTCAACTTAATATTGTTTTCCGGTCTAGCAGCTTAATTAACTTGACCTCATACTCACATCAACATTACAATCAACACACTCAAGTCAAGGCTCTATACTTCATCCCTAGGTTCATTCATGTATGTTTTCACAAAATAACATATAGGGTTATACAATAAGTCATGAAAAGTATATACTTTAAAAAGTCAAGTTTATGATGACCATTAAGATATGAAAATACATTTAATGTGTATATGATTTTCAAGAAAATATTCAAGAATCATATAAGTAGACTCATTGGACTCTTAACTCAATTAAGTAGACTTTTGACAATCAACTTCGAAGAACTCTCCTCAAACTCATCAATTCCTCACTCATCTTCTCTTCTTTTAAGCCCTAGTCTTTTATTGAAGAAGTTAGAAGGACTTAGGAAAGGGGATTAAAACCTTTTTTGATCTCAAAATGACCGATTTAGATCGTATTTTAAGTTCAGGAGGGGTTGGAAAAAGTCTAGAATGCCCCTCACATAATTGAAAAAAACGTTCGCCTTGGGGAGGCCTAGTCTGTGACGCGGACTGGGTATCTTTTAGATGATTTTCACTGAAAATTCCCTAATTGGGTTTTCTAATCCCATAGAAGATATTTGGACCAAATCTAAGTGTAAGTCCGAGTCAGGTGCGCATCGCACACCTTGTCATGCACTTATTCATGAAATTGTTTTCGCATTAAAAAATTATCTTTTGATCCAAATGCTCTAAAAATCAACAAATACTATTTTTCCACTCTATTTTTCATGTTGATCGCATATCCGGCATCAAATGTGCCATCGAAGCATTGGAAGACGCGTTATGTGCACATCTCTCCTTTAGAGATATTTTGATAATTTTACCAGGTGTCACAAAAACAATGACTTGGAAAAATACAAGCTCAAAGACTACATTTACTAAATTATGGTGGTTCAATCTTACTCTAAATTCACATATAGTGAGAATTTTAATGCATATTCTTATCTGATCTGCTTACAAAATTCCATGTAAAACATACAAAAAATAAAGACGCAAAACTATCATACATTAAAATTTAAAAATCAAATAAAAATTTAAGATAATGAAGAGTGATAAAGAGGGGAGAGGATGGTGTAAAGAAAATTAAAAAAGAATTGGAAGAATGTAAAGCAATATGCGAAGAGGGAAAGGAATTAGAAGAGGGAAAATGATTATGGAAAAAGGATATTTTATTGGATTTTAAGATATAGGGGAAATTTTTAGTCTTTTTGTAATTTTTAGTTTATTGATGAAAATCTTCTGTGACTTGAATTTAAATTGGAGAAGGGGATGGGTGCAGATGTGATGGTTGATGGAGAGAATAAAGTTCAGAAATGTTTTAATCTTTACTTCTTATTGTTATTGTTATTATTGTTATTATTTTTGTTGTTTTTAAAAAAAGATACAAGACTATCACACACAAAATTTTAAATTCAAACAAAAATTTAAGAAAATGAGGAGTGATGAAGAGGAGAGGAGAAGGAGGAGGGTTTAAGGAAAATTGAAAAAGAATTAGTTGTTGTTTGTTAATGCTATAACTACTATAGCACTAAAAGTAGACCAATTGTATTAAAAAGTCACACGAATTATATAAGAAATTAACTAACAAAGATTACAATAATAAATAATAACAACAATGGTTACAAATATAAAAATATAGTTTATTTTATGTTAATGGAAAATGTTCACTATAAAAATTAAATAAATATTTTTTATAAAATATATATTTATTTATCATCTATGATATTGTTGGCTATCAAATTGAATGATAATAACTACCAATTATGTTAAATCAATAAAGATATTATTCAGATGAAACAAGTTTGAGTCTGACAATTTTAAAAGTACTTGAGCATTATGAAGCTTCAATATGACTTTTTGAAGTTATATTTAGATTTAATACAATTAGTTAATCAAAATTAACTGGATATCATCACATATTTATTGAAATTATATTTGAAAATCATAAATAGATATGTAGTAGTGAATCAAATCAAACTATTAACACCTCTATCTATATGTGATTAGTATTGTTATTAAAAAAAAAAAAGTCAACTCGTGGTAAGAAATAATTATAAGCTATAAAAACTTATTGTAATAATAAATTTATGGCTAAGTCATTTCATTTTGACAAAGAATTATAATTACTATTAGGGTAACTATTGCTACGATTTTTTTCATACTCAAAGTGATAGGTTTATTTAGCTATAGTATTTTATTTTCAATACTCTTTTCATGGATAAAACATCATTAATAAAATTAGCACAAGTTCTATGACTATATCATTTTACTACAGTAACAAATTTTCTTAACATGAACAAAATATATTTGTTTAGCCACAATATGTTATTTTGAATAATTTATTGTAGCTAAAATATTACTATTACTATAATAAATTTTAACATGGGAGAAACTAATAAGCAGCTATCACATTCTATTATAGTAAGGAAGGTGTCACTATATCATTTAACCATTTCCATATATTTTAATTAATTGAAGAAAAAATAATTATTTAGCTACAACATTTTGATTAAATAGGGCATTATGGTTAAAAGGTTATTATTACTGCAATAACTTTTATCGTGTGGAAACAAATTATACTCGGGTACAAAAACTTATCATAGCAACAAATTTATGTCTATTTTGATATTTATTGTCATGATTATTAGTAATTGTATAAAAAAAATAAGAAATTTGCTTTTTTACTTTGATTTTCGTGGCTAAATATTTTTATGAACTTATAAAAACAACAACAGCAACAACATACCCAGTAACATCCCTCAAGTTGGGTGTGGGGAGAGTAGAATATACGCGGACCTTACCACTACCATAGAAGTAGAGAGACTATTTCCTGGGATGAACTTATAAATAGACACAAAATATTAATTTTTTGGCCACGAGTATGAAATAACTACCACTTAAATCCATAGCTTAAATTTTGCTGCTATAGATACATTTTGTTGTAGTGTGAAGACAACTACAAATGCATCAAGATAGCGCTTGAACACCCTATTCATTAGATCCATGAATATCACTGATGGGTTAGTTAAATCAAATGATATTACCGCAAATTCAAAGTGACCATATTTTATCTATAACACTATTTGGGAATGTCACACCCCCTCACCCTTAGTAGATGATAATTGAACTAATGATAAATCTTGAAGAAGTGTCTAACCTCTTGCAATTGGTCAAACAGGTCATCCACTCTCGAAAGTGGATACTTATGGTGACCTTATTCAATTGCCTATAATCTATGTACATTTGGAGCGGCCCATCTTTCTCCCTCACAATCTACACCGCACACCCCTTCTAAATCATCTTATGAGACTTAAGATAGGAAACAAATCAACCCATGCATACCAAACTATCACCCTTTCAGTCAATAATGATCTAATTAAGAAATTGAAATGCGAATTTACAGGTTCAATAATCTATAGAAGCATAGGAGGATTACAACCAATCCATCCCAAGAATAATATCAAAACCAACCATTTAAAGTTGTACTAGATCACAGGGGACAATATTATGCAGGATAGATACAAAATAATTTCTATAGACTCTTTGTACAATCTTTGAATTACCGGCGGGGGTTCAAACTTCAAAGGGCTTAACTAAGACTTCAGGACACACATTGAATCTATTTGTAGGAAATTGAGTTACAAAAGAAAAATTGGCTCCCGAATCTAATAATGCATACACATCAAAATTGTAAACGTTCAATATATCGGTAACAACATGCGGAGTCTCTTCCACTTCTTCTTGGGCATGCAAGGCATAAAATGTAATGATCCAAAAATTGGTTCACAACTAAAGAAATTAAAATCATGTACAAATAACCATAAGAATTAACTCAAATCCCAAAAATTGGAGTTATGAATATATGAGCTTCTAAAGTAGTATGAAAGAGTAAATATAATTGTCTCAAATGAAAGTACAATGATGTTTGATAAAGTCAAATACAAAGTCTGAAATGGAAGAAACAATAAAGAAATCCACAAGGATTTATGGTGACTTGAAGTTTGAGCTTCATCGCTAATGTCACACCCAAAGTCCCATAAAGGCGGACTGGCACATATTGCTGACAAGATTCAGGAAATACCCGTGAAACAGCATGCCAAGTCTAGTGACCCCTAGAGGGGTATGGTTGGGAATGTCGATAGTCATCCTCATGATCCCTAGTGAACCACGCACAATGTATCGACTTATGATCCTTTGCACCACACTCGAAACATGCACTTGAACTGGCCAAATAATCTCCTGGATGGTACTTTCCACACTTGTGGCATGGGAGAGAAGCTTGAATACCAACACCCTTGACCTTCCTTTGAGCATATGGATAATCAACAATCTTGTGGCCCATTTTTCCACATCAAAAATATGAATCCGTATTCCTCCAACATGTGTCACCATGATTCCTCCCGTACTTTGGGCACCTTAGATGAGTCACTCCACCATTGCCACAAGGCTTAGCATATGGAAGCCTAATTTCAAATTAAGCCCTGTTTCTCTAATCCTTTGGGGTCCTCGGGAAATTCCTCATCTTATGCGCAACAACGCCACAATTGAAACAATCTTTGGTTCCCACCAAACACCTTCCTTGATGTTTCTTGCCACACCCTTATGAGTGTCAAAAGGGATTCTTTTCTTCTTGTACTAGGGAACCGGTAGACTAGTAGAAGGTGAGGCACCACTAATGTGGGCCCTCTTAAACTCTCTCTCCTTCCTCTTATCTCTTAAAGTCTTAGGAGCACTCACTTGTTGATTAAGTTGAGAGGTTACCACCTTGGACAATAGCCAAAGAGCATTACGAGCCTCCGTATTTGACATGTCACCATTGGAAAGTTTACCCTCAAGTGAGAGATGGTCACCATCCTATACACTATTCTGAATGACTTGAGACATATTCTGAAATGTAATTGTTAGGAATCAGCAATAAGCCTTAGAGGAGTTAGCTCTACCGCACGACATAGATCATGAAGAAGTCAAACATTTCCTAAAATGCCTTATAGCCTCCTATTCATAGTTGTGGCATGCTTCAAAACCTGGAATAAGACTCTAATAAATACGGTGTGTCAAACTTCGAGGACCACTAATGACCTAGTGCTTTGATACCAAGACTGTCACGACCCAAGCATAAGGCCTAGACGTGACACGGCGAATGGGAACCCAAAGGAACCCAAACAAGCCTCGTAGCATATCAATCTCACATCCTTGGTTGCGATAGCATAGTAAATAACCACAAGAGATATAACAAAACTAGAAGCGGGACTAAAGAAAGTCTTTGATAATCATTAAAGCATAAAAGAGTCAAGCTCAAGCATAAGTATATCATAATATCTAACAACACCTCTAATATGGAATGGAGTGGGGCCATGACACTTTCTGGGATCAAACTCATAGTAACAAATGTTCAGCATAATGAAGTGTCAAAATGGCAAGAGTAATCAAGATAGTGTCCTCAGACTTGAGGACTTTCCAAAGCTTATTTCAAAGGATCGTACTAGCCATGTGGAGGATGATCAAAGAGTGCCCCATTCCTTACATGGTAATGTCATGTAGGCATATAGTATGAGTTAGTATGTTTGAATGTACTATGTATGTAGGATGCAATGTAACAAGACACAAGCCAATATAGTAAAAATGTACAACAATAAGTAATAAATAAGTGTAGTCTCAATATGACATGCATGATCAATGTTTGAAGTAAAATATGCTTGTAAATGATTCAACTTGTGAAGAATATAATACATGTGTGGAAAGAGATCCTAACCGAAAAAAGTAAGACCAAACAAGCTACAACTTGGAATCCCTATGATTACCCCTCATCGGTAAAGAGGTGGTCTACTTGCCAAGTTAAACCATACTTCACCTTATAGGAGCCCATCCCATTTCGGAGAAGTAACCCCCGCTTACGGGAACCCGTCCCATTTCGGGGTAGATTTCATGAAAAAGTGAACTAAATGGATCCACTAGTATAGCAAGGGTAAAATATAGTCTTATGTTGGCACATAGTTTGAGGAAAAGAGTAGGACCCTTGAAGATAGTCTACTCCGACATCCAATCCATCAGTGCTAAGTCTAATCCCATGGAATACTTGAAATAGTCATAACTTTAATAACTTGTGAGAAATATGAAAACATTATATGAGTGGCTATTAAACATATTTGACCTCTAATGGTGAGCCTAACTTGAAACACGGGAGTAGATCATAATTATATGTGAACCTTGCTTTAACATAAACGGCTCAAAAGAGGTAAAAATCTTGAAATAAGGATTAACTTGACACTTGCAACATCATAGATACTTTTCATGAATTAAATATATAATTGAAAGCCTTTAATCATCATATAGTCACTTGACTTGTAAATCATGAAATAGATTGTCAATAACTTGAGAATTCTTGACTTGACATTTTATCAAGTACTTGGTGGGTTCATGATACTAGTTCAAAATCATACAATTTGAGAGTGAAATAAGATGAGAAAACTTAACCCAAATCAACCCACTAATAAGTAATAAAACCCACATGTAGGATACCTTGAAATCCATCATCAAATCTCATGATAGATCATAGCTTCATAGCTCAAAACATGTATAGTCTCAATAGACATAATCAAATAATGGTATAAGCTTGAAAGAAATAGCTATGCATAATCAATCAATATTTCATAAAACTCCAATATAATTCATGCTCATAATTAATCATAAAAGATACCCATAGGTAGTACAACTTAAAACATGTAATTTTCATAAAAAGGAAGATGGGGCTCCATGGGTGAAAGGATCCAATGGATGAAACCCACATACCTCAAACTTGGGTTTTCTTGAGATTAGCTTTAAGGAAACTTCAAGATTGAAGTGAATCCTTGAGTTCCAAAGTTAAGCTTGAAATCCTTGAATTTATATGAGATATTTGGTTAATTCTTGGAGAGGCTTTTGTTAGGGTTTTGAGTGATATAGAGTTGAAAAATGGCTATGTACGGGTGATTTAATGCTTACGTGGACATGAGACTATGACCCCAATGCCCTTAGCCAAGATAGAGAAACCAAGGAAAAACTTACACTGATCTGCGTCCTTGGTGCGACGTAGACACATCACGCAGGCAACTTTTGTACATCTCCACGCCCCTGACGCATCGTGGCCAAGGCACAGATGCTATCTTGAAATAATTAATTAGCGAAATTTATTTTTTGCTATAAGTTCTCTAAAATTCTGGTTCTACCCATTTCCCGCTCAATTTTGCTCCTTGATCGAGAATATGATGTCGGATTTTCAATAGCACTCACAAATTTTGAGATATATGGAAATTATAATTATGGACATTTTCGAAGAATATTTTGGGAGTTTCACCTTACTTTTCTCCAAATATTTATCTGCAATTGAGTAGGCCATAAAACTGGTATTACTAGTTAATACATACATTTTGATAGTCCAATCCCATCTAAAAATGAAACTCAGGCAGCATGCCTATAATTATCAACCCAAGGGTGTTGTTTCAACTTTTCCTTCTTTAATACAATTTTCTAAGATACACCTTCATATACATGGCATATCCATATTGATTTAATCCGATAATATGCTTACAATAATTAAAAATGTATAACAACTCCACAAAACACATAATTAGGTAGCATAAGATTACACCCTTTCCCTATATTTTGACTTCAATAATTAAAACATGTTCCAACTTCAACCAAACTGTTCTCAATATGTTTACACCCAAAAATAGTCCCAACAAAGATGGAGAATGTACAACCATAGTCTCTAATTAATATGTCAACGAGTTCTTACTAACAACACATTTAAGAAAATACACTATAACAAATTTTTTAATTAAAACAAAAATAGTGTATCAACCTTAGCTTACCATTTTTGACTTAAACCTTGTTGAGAACATCAACCTCCCTTCATAATCAATCCAACCAAGAAGATAAAAACCTCTTAATAAATAAGAAAAGTGTGAAACAATTTTTTGAAATATACTATCCAATATTTCACACAAGCATAACAAATATATCTACCTTAGTTTCATGGAAACGTTACACAAAATGTACAATTATTTTTACTTATATTAACCTTCAAGGAGTAGGGCTTATCCAAGAACTCTAAAGGTTTGTCATTCCTGCTTGGTAAAGTCAAAAGAGAGCAAGGAGAGAAACTTGGACAAAGCTGATTTTTTTTCCAATTTTAAGTGACTCTAAGGAGCTGGTTTAGCCACTTTCAAAAGGACCTTCTTGGCCGACTTTCTACCTTTTTTAGAGTCACATCTTATCAAATAGATGATTCACCTATATAGCTGTTTTACTTGGGTCTTATTTGGCTTCAATTCGATGGGTCTTGGCTGCCTATTTTTCTCCTTTCGTTTCACTTAATTTGGGCCCAAATCGTCAAGTATGTGGTGAATGCACTTGGGCCTTTTACCTATTCATCTTTGGCTGCCAGTCTTGGCTATTTATAATGCTAAACGATGACCAACAATTACACCCTTAACATGTACTTTATTCATTATTAGGCTTAGACAAATTTGATGTTGAGTCCCGTCTCCGTTTTCTTTTTCTTTTTCACTTAATTTGGCCCTCAAATGAGTCAACTAATGTATGAATTAATCATCCCCATCTACCTAGTCCATTTAAGATAAGCACGTAGGTGACACACCTACTACCTTCTTAAAGTTCCACAAGTAACTTATCTTATATCACTTAAGGTCGCGGTCTCCTTAATTTAACAAAAACTGTATATACACTCGATAATCGTACGCGTTAGACATAAACATAGCCCTCCAATTCGCAATGTAAGCACTTTTAAAAATTAGAGCTCATTTGACCAAGCCATATCATATTGTATATACATATGACTAATACATATATGATATAGGGTGTTGCATCCTCCCCTCCCCTAGGAACATTTATCCTCGAATGTTCGCATAATTGGATAGCTTAAGTTCAAACCTTTCTTTAATCAAATTTTTGATAATATAACTAAAATTTATACATATGTACCTATTAATTCCCTAATTCTGTATCTTGGATTTTCTCATTAGCTTCAAATAGATAAGGGTACATAGATTTCATCTTCCTGAACGTCTCACATTGTCTCTTCTTCTTGCTGATTTCTCCAAAGTACCTTTACTGAAGCAATTTCTTTATTCCTTTAACTTCTTAACTTGACGATATTGAGTAGAAATAGGTACCTCTTATAGGTGAGATCTTCTGTAACCTGCACACCTTCAATAGGAGAGATATGACATGGTCAGCTATGCATTTTCAAATCATTGAGACATGAAAAACTGGATGACCCATTGAAATCTCATGGGGTAGCTCTAATTTATATGCAACATGCCCGAATATTTTAATAATATTATATAGCCCTATGTAACGTTGAGTCAATTTTTCCTTCTTACCAAATCTCATAACCTCTTTCATTGGTGACACCTTCATGAATACCCAGTCTCTTATCGAGAATTCTAGTCCTCTCGTCCTAGCATCCGCATATGATTTATGATGACTTTGGGCTTATTTTTAGCCACTGTTGTATTACACTAACTTTTATTATAGCTTGTTTGACTAGAACTGCCCAAAGCAAGGTGGTTTAACCCATACCATCCATCTGGTGACCTACATTTCATTCCATACAAATCTTCATACGGTGTCATTTATTTATCATAGACAAATTAAAAAAGTGGCAACTGATCAACCCAACTACCCATGAAGTCCAATGTAAAAGCTCGCAATATATCTTTAAGTGTTTGAATGGTGCATTCTACTTGACCATCTGTTTGAGGATGAAATGTTGTACTTAAATTCACTTGTGTTCCTAAACTCCTTTGGAAGGACTTCAAAAATTTTGTGGTGAATTGAGCTCTCCGATCAGATATAATAGAGATTTGGACCCCCGTGTAGCCTAACAATCTCCTTGGTGTATAACCTTGAATACTCTTTAAATGTATAATAACTCTTGAATGGCAGGAAGTCTACTGATTTTGTGAGTCTATAAACTATTACTCATATGGTATAAAACTTATGAAATGAGCAAAGCATACCAGCAAAAAATCCATGTTGATCATATCCTATTTCCAAGTTGGAAGCTCTATACATTGCATACCTCCTAGTTTTTGGTGCTCTACTTTGACTTGTTCACAATTTTGAACATTAAGCCATAAATTTTCCAAGGTCCTTTTTCATGCCTTTCCACCAAAACACTCCCTTCGGGTCATCATACATCGTGGTTGATCCTAGATAGACAGAATATCTTGAATGATAGGCTTTTACCATTATCCTCTTACTTAGTCCATTAAGATCAGACACACATAATCTATTTTGACAATAAAGCACTCCATTTTATGTAAGCTGAAAGACCTTCATCATACCTTGACTTAACTTCTCCTTTCTCTATCGCCTTAGTTACCACTAAACACTTTGAAGCACTATGCACAACAATCTCTTCCTTTGGAGTTTCAAGATGGTGAACCCCCAAATTGGCTAGTTGACGGAGGTCCTTATCCATTCCTGGTTTAACCACCATCTAATCACTTATACTCTTGATTATCTTATGACTCAAAGCAACGGATACCCCATTTGCTTTCGATGGATAGTATAGTATATCAACATCAGAATGCTTTATTAACTCTAGCAACCTCTGATGCCTCAAATTTATGCCTGCCTGCTTAAAGATATACTGCAGGCTCTTATGATCCGTATATATTTCAACTAACCCCCATACAAATAATGGCGCCATATATTTAAAGCAAATACAACTGTTGCTAGGTTAAGATCATATGTTGAGTACTTTTTCTTATGCGGTCAGAGTTGTCTCAAGGCATAAGCGATTACCATACAATGCAGTATCAGTACACACCTTAAGCCAACTCCTGAAGCATCACAATACATTGGATACTCCTCTATGCCTTCTAGAAGTACTATTACATGTGCAAAAGACTTTTCAACTCTTGAAAGCTTCTTCCACATGCACCATTTCATTAGAAATTAGCTATCTTGTATGTTAACTTACGTAGAGGTGCAGAAATGGAAGCAAAACATTCAATAAACCTTCTGTAATGAAAAACCTTCCACCGCCATGTCCTGCACTCTAACTAGATGACATACATATCCCTTTGACATCATTTTCCTTGCCTTAAAATAAGAGATAAACCTATCCTTTTGCACCCCAATATTGCCTTCCCATTCAAGGACTGCCTTATTTAGAAAATAGAGGTACACTCTCTTAGTTCGGCAATCAATGATGGCATAGCAAGAAGATAATCATGTTAGGACCCATACGTTCTTAATAAGTTCAACTTGGGAAAGTATGGTGATAAGTTGGAGTTGGACAGATGAAAGAGTTGTTAAGGGTTAAGTGGAAAAAATTTGAGTTTCTTGTTCGTTTTAAATTTTAATTGTCGGATCATGGTTTGGTTAATTCTATCAGCTCCGGAATGTAGAATATGGTCTAGGGGAACTTTCAGAACTTAATTTGGAAATTGAAATGAATATTTTGGGTCAGAAGTTGCATTTTTAGTTATTACCGGAGCCAAAGTTTGACTTTCGGTCAACAAGTGGGGTCCGGAAGCTCGAACTGGAATTCTGAACATTTTAGTAGTTTCAGGTGGTCAAACCAATGCTAGAAATGGTTTCGCAGT
>JAABOM020044851.1:0-16200 GCA_011800125.2 Solanum clarkiae | reverse complement strand
TTTGCAAGTTTAGACTGTGCTGCAAGCACAGAGCATACGCAGACAGAACCTTGGCTCTGATACTAGTTTGTTGGGAAAAAAACGGATAAACACAAAACAGATATGATAAAAATAATATGAATAAAATGGAAAAATAATGTGTAATGACCCGTTAGACTATTTTGAGAATTTGTTCTCTTATTTTCTTAAAATATTCTTCTCGTAAATTTCAGTGGGTAGTTTAGACTATTCGATAACTAAGACTATTTTGGGTAGATGTAGATAATTAATATAAGTGATGGTATAAGTGTTAATGTGTTTAAAAATACAATATTACATTCTGCATCTTGATTGCTTGGTAGAAACAAATTGTCATGATTGTTGAAATTTCATTCTAACAGACTACGTATTATTTTATATAACTTGTTGATTGTGAATTTAATATCTTGAGGGGGACAAGGATTAGTGGTTGTAAATTTAATATTTTGAGGGGGGACAAGATTTGTTGGATGTGAATTTAATATTTTGAGGAGGATAAGACTTGTTGGTTGTAAATTTAATATCTTGAGAGGGACAAGACTTGTTGGTTATGAATTTAATATCTTGAGGGGGACAAGGATTAGTGAAACAATTATGGTGTTGGTGACCATGTTGTAATTATTACTCCCATTAGTAGGATTATTATATTGATAATATATGTATATATAAAGGGGACAAAGGGGTTGAGCACCTAAAATTCCCAATACAAAAATTAAGAACAATAACACGATGGAAGAATGCAAACATAAAAATGCAGACGAAGAAAAGTTCGAGGAGTTTCAGGTAAAAGCATTCAATTTAAAAAGCTTTAAATATGCAATAGATTGTTAATTACTACAATAGTTTTTTTTTTTAAAGATTAATAGTATATAGTACTAATGTTGGTGGAACACCTTCCACAAATTGAATGAAAATATAAAAATAGTTGACAGTGGATGATTAAATGTTAATAGATAAGCAATTAATGTGTATTCTCTTTCGAACTATTATATATTAATATATATAAGAAAACATATTGAAGTTCAGTTGTAGCAATTTCACTATTACATACTGTTTCATTTCGATCTTATTGGACGCTCCTATTGTATACTGTTTGTAACACCCGGTGAAAAGATAAAAATACCCCTTGAATTGACCTTGTGCATAAAGTGTCTTCCCATGCTCAATTTGTAAATCCGAGATTGGATTTGCTATTAGTGCAAAAAAATGAGTCGGAAAATGGTCTAGATTCGACTTTAACGCGATCGAGTCAAATTAAATTTTTCTAAAAAAAATCATAAAACAATGAGGTTTCCACGCCCCTTTCGCGATGCGCTAGGGATGCGGAACCACACTTTGGTTTTTTCTGAAATTCGATGAAATTTGACAAATTACGAAAAACAATCTAATTACACTAGTGTGCGACGCGCACTAGTGCATTTTCGCACTGGTTTCGTCTTTTAATAGGGAAGGGTAGTTTCGACCTTTCCCACACACCATAATCCAAAATTAGATGGTTTTAAGTTGTATTAAAGTCCAAAAATGCATTTTTTTACACTTTCATTTATTCAAAACAAGAAAACTCTCTCAAGAACTCACGCACAAGAAATTCAAGAATGATAGTAGGGCTCAGGAATTCTTTCCAATTCTTCAAGAATTCTTTCCCAGGTATATAAGGTCACCCTAAAACTATTATTTTTGAAGATATCTTTAAAAATAGAAGTTAGTTTTCACCCCATGAATTTTCAAGTACTAGTTGAGACTAGTTAAAAATAGAAGTTAGTTTTCACCCCATGTGATTTTTGTGAAGTATGGTAATTTCCATGGTACGTATAGATTCTTGATGAATATTATAATTCTTGGTTTCTATATTATTCAATTAAAGTATTGTTATCAAATTTATATTCATATGTGAACAAGATGCATTGTTGTTGAGGTTTCTTCACAATCTTATTACTATTTCAAGAAAAGAAAGACTAGTATGAGTACCTTTTAAGCTAAGTTCAAGAAGTAAATTTTAAGAATTGGTTCTTGCATATTAGCCAAGTAATCTAGCATGTTCTTGAATCATTTGAGTTGATATTAGTTTTTAGTTAAGTTAAAGAACTCAGTTGAGAAAGCTAAGTAGTAAGTTGGGTTAAGTCCCCGAGAAATTATATTTCAAGAACTCATAATCTTTAAGTATGAGCTATATAAAGATCATTTTTGGGAGTAGTATTGAGCATCGATATAGGTGAGGTTAGAATTAATTACTCGAACTCATAAACTATGTAGCCAACATAGGACAGGATTGTACCACGGTACATTCATCTTTAGCCACTGAGATGACCCAGTTTTGGGATGGATCCATTCCCCTAGTTCTTCGTCCCCTACCCCGGCAAATTACGAGACGGCTCTAGCAGCGTTGGGAAGACATTATATCACCACGAATCTCATAGTAGTGGTTGTCGATTAGAGAAATTCCCTAAGTTAAAAGACATAATTTATTTACCAGTTTTTAGCATGTTAATTTCAGCATACTAAGTACTTCTTATCATTATTACTTCATTATGAGATATGTATATGTCTTTTAAGAAATATTATGTTATTCTGAGTTACTGCTTTGACCATCTTGCATACCGTACATACCACGTACTAACGTCCTTAGGACCTGCATCGTTTTATGATACAGACGCAGGTGATAGAGTTCCTCAGCAGCCGCTTCGTTGAGAACCTGACAACTTCCAGTCTTTTGGTGAGACCTCTTCTCAGCATGAGGCTCTTATGTTATTTATGTTTTATTACCACATTTATTTTTAGTCCTGGCTACTTGGGGCCTGTCCCAGTAGTCTTTTCAGATAGCTTTAATAGAGGTTCCATAAACTATGTGTCAGTATTTTATTCCAGTTTATTCAGATATTGCTTATGAACTTTTACATGCACATATACAGAACATTATTGTTTAGCTTGTTGTTTTTATAGCCTTTTACACTATTGTTTTAATCTTCCGCTCGGGACAAGAGATGGTTTTCGGGTGCCGACCACGTCCAGGGTATAGGTTCGAGGCGTGACAAACTTGGTATCAGAGCCCAGGGTTCAAGAGTCCTAGGGAGTCTATAGAACCATGTTTAGTAGGGTCTGTATTATGGGTGTAAAGCGCACCACATCTATAATAGGGAGGCTACGAGGCATTAGGAAGTTTTATCATTACTTGTTATTCCTTGTCTCGTTCTTCAAAGTATCTCTCTATGAAGTCCCTTCTAACTTATACGTTCACGCCGTATTTTTTAGATCATGCCTCCTCGCAGAGCTAATGGACCAGTAAGGGGTAGAGGACGCCCAGCCAAGAGAAATGCAAACCAGCCTGGCCAAATTCCTGAGGAACCTAGAGGTCCAGCTGTGCTTGTGAAGCAGCCACAACAAGTAGACATCTCTAATGCTGAGCTTTGCCAGGCCATCCAGACTTTGGCCAGGCGGTCACTACATAGGAAGGACGCCAGAGAGATGGCAGAAATGATGAGTCAGATATTGCAAGGGTTCGGGAGTTTCTGAGGATGAATCCACCAGAATTCACGGGGTTCAATGTGAAGGAGGATCCTGAGAATTTCATTGAGGAGCTCCAAAAGGTGTTTCACGTTATGCGGATATGTGATGCTGCACGGGTTGAGTTAGCTGCCTACCAGCTCAAGGGGGTAGCTAAACTCTGTTTAATTAGTGGAAAGGAAGTAGGGTTGTTGGAGCGCTAGCTATAGTTAGGCGGTATTTGAGGAGGCCTTTTTGGGACAGTACTTTCCCAGAGAGATACGGTAGGCTAAGGTAAAGGAATTTCTGAATCTGAAGCAGGAGAATATGAGTGTCTGTATAGCCTCAAGTTTACTCAGCTATCCTATTACGCTCCAGCTATGGTGGTAGATATGCGCACTGGGATAAATCTTTTGTGTTCGGGCTCTCTCGAATGACTAAGAGGAGGGCAGGAATGCGATGCTTATTGGAGATATGGATATAGCCCGCTTGATGACATATGTACAACAGGTGGAGAAGGAGAAGATACAGGATAGGGAGGAGTTTAGGAGCAAGAGGGCCAAGATATCAGGCCAGAAGACAAGCAAGAGAGGGACTGGAGGTGGAAATCACTCATCTTTTCAGCCTAAGATAGTCGGACTAGCACATGCATCCGCTAGTGCACCTGCACCAACAGACAAGAATGAGCAGGGATCACAGCACCGCAAGTTCCCGATCAACCAGTCACAGGGTATCATAGCTCAAGGATCAACCGTTATCCTACTTGTGGTAAGTGTGGTAGTTCTTATATCGAAAAGTGTCTTATGGGCACAAATGATTGTTTCAAATGTGGTCAGGTGGGGCACTTCTTGAAGGATTTCCCTCTAGGGGAACAAACTATAAAAGATACCAGATCACATATAGTCTCTTTAGCACCGCAGGGTAAGCCACCTCATTGGAGTACTACAGTAGGGACAAGCAGGGGCACAAACCGCTTATATGCCATGGGCACCAGATAGGAGCAGGAAAACTCACCAGATGTGGTTACGGGTATGCTCAAAATCTTTACTTATGATGTCTATGCATTATAGACCCTAGAGCCACATTGTCTTTTGTAACCCCATATGTAGCTGTGAATTTTGGGGTCAATCCAGAATGCCTTCTTGAGCCTTTCAGTGTTTCTACTCCTATTGGAGAGTCTATCTTAGCCTAAAGAATCTATAGTGGTTTCCTAGTCTCCGTTGATCATAAGACTATTATAGCTGATTTGGTGGAGTTAGACATGGTAGAGTTTGATCTCATCCTAGGCATGCATTGGCTTCATGTTGGGTATGCCTTTGTAGATTGCAGAACCATATAGTCAAATTTCAGTATCCCAATGAACCAGTCTTAGAGTGGAGGGGTAGCTCAGTTTTCCCTAAGGGTCAGTTGTTCTCATATCTCAAAGCTAGAAAGTTAATTTCCAAAGGATGTATATGCCACCTAGTTAGAGTTCAGGATTCTCATGCCGAGGCACCACCTCTTCAGTCTATCCCTGTTGTGAATGAATTTCCAGAAGTCTTTCCTGAGGATCTTCCTAGAGTCCCTCCTGATAGGGAGATAGACTTTGGGATAGACACTCTTCCAGATACTTAGCCTAAATTCACCCCTTCATACTGTATGGCTCCTTTGGAGCTAAAAGAGTTAAAAGTTATAGCTGAAATATCTCTTAGATAAGGGTTTCATTAGACGAAACGTCTCACCTTGGGGTGCTCCAATCCTTTTCGTGCATAAAAAGGACAGTTCCCTATGGACGTGCATAGATTACCGTCAGTTGAACAAGGTCACCATTAAGAACAAATATCCTTTTCCTAGAATTGATGATTTATTTGACCAACTTCAGGGTGCTACCTATTTTTCCAAGATAGATCTCAGACCTGGGTATCATCAGCTTAAAGTTAGAGAGAGAAATATTCCTAAGACAACTTTCAGAATCCGCTATGGTCACTATGAGTTTTTGGTCATGTTCTTCGGACAGACGAATGCACCAGCAGCTTTCATGGATCTTATGAACAAGGTGTTAAGGCCGTACCTGGATATATTTGTTATTGTGTTCATAGATGATATCCTGATATACTCCCGTAACAAGGAGGAACATGCGAACCATCTTAGAATTATACTTCAGACCCTTAAGGATCAGCAACTATATGCTAAATTCTCTAAGTGTGAGTTCTAGTTGGCATCTGTCGCATTTTTGGGGCATATTGTGTCTAGTAAAGTTATCCAGGTTGATTCCCAAAAGATTGAGGCAGTAAAGAATTGGCCAAGGTCCACAACTCCCACAGACAGGTTACTATAGACAGTTTGTAGATGGGTTTTGTTCTATCTCATCTCTCTTGACTAAGTTGACTCAAAAGCAGACTAAGTTCGAATGGTCAGAAGCTTGTGAGAAGAGTTTCCAAGAGTTGAAGACTAGACTGACCACAATCCAGTCTTATCCCTACTAAAGGGAGTTGATGATTTGTGGTATATTGTGATGCTTCTAGAGTTGGCTTGGGTTGTGTATTAATGCAGAGAGGCAAAGTGATAGCTTATGCCTCCAGACAGCTCAAGATTCATGAAATGAATTACCCAAGTCATGATCTTGAGCTTGCTGTGGTGGTGGTTGCTCTGAAGATCTAGAGACATTATTTATATAGTGGGCACGTGAATGTATTCATGGACCACAAGAGCTTGCAGTATGTATTTGGCCAGAAGGAGCTGAATTTAAGACAGAGGAGATGGTTGGAGCTATTGAAAGACTATGATATGTGTATCCTCTATCATCCAGGTAAAGCTAGTGTGGTTGTCGATGCTCTAGCAGGGTAACCATGGGGAGAACAACTCATGTGGAGGATGAAAAGAAAGAGTTAGCTAAGGAGGTTCACAGACTAGCCCGTTTAGGGGTGCAAATTGAAGATTCTGATGAAGGTGGGGTCATTGTTAGGAATGGGTCAGAGTCATCCTTGGTGGTAAAAGTGAAAGAAAAACAAGACAGGGATCCCATCATTCTCAAATTGAAAGACGATTTTCAGAAGCAGAAAGTATTAGTGTTCTCAAAAGGGGGAGATGGTGTCCTGAGATACCAAGACAGATTGTGTGTGCCAAGTGTTGACGGCCTTAGAGATAGGATCTTGGCTGAGGCACATGATGCAAGATACTCTATCCACCCTGGTGCAACAAAGATGTATAGAGATTTGCGAGTGGTCTATCGGTAGGGTGGTATGAAAAAAGACATTGCAGAGTTCATGTCTAGATGCCCAAATTGCCAGCAAGTTAAGATTGAGCACCAGAGGCCTTGTGGTGTAGCCCAGAACATAGTGATACCGGAATGGAAATGGGAGATGATTAATATGGACTTCGTAACAGTCTTACCTCGACCCCGTAGATAGCATGATTTGATATGGGTCATAGTAGATAGAATGACCAAATCGGCTCACTTTCTACCTGTCAAAACGACTGATACAGCTGAGGATAGTGCCAGACTCTATCTTAAGGAGGTTGTTAGGCTGCACAGGGTCCTATATCCATTATTTCAAATAGAGGAGCTCAGTTTATTGCATAGTTTTGGAAGTCTTTTTAGAAGGGGCTTGGTATGAAGGTGAATCTTAGCACAACTTTCCATCCACAGACAGACAAGCGAGCAAAGCGAACTATACAGACCTTGGAAGTTAAATGAGGGCGTGCGTGATAGACTTTAAAGGTAACTAGGATGATCATTTACCCTTACAATAATAGTTTTCAGGCCAGCATACAGATGGCACCGTATGAGGCCCTTTACGGGAGAAGGTGTAGATCACCCTATGGGTAGTTTGAAGTTGGTGAGGCAGGATTGATAGGACCTGATCTAGTCCATCAGGCTATGGAAAAGGTGAAGGTTATCCAGGAGAGGCTCAAGACAGCTCAGAGCCGATAAAAGTCTTACATGGATGTTAGAAGAAGAGACTTGGAGTTTGAGGTGGGCAATTAGGTGTACCTGAAGGTGTCTCCAATGAAGAGAGTTATGAGATTCGGAAAAAAGGGAAAACTCAACCCACGATATATTGGGCCTTACTAGATCATGAGAAGAGTGGGTAGCATTGCTTATGAGTTAGAGTTACCAGCAGAATTAAGTGTTATACATCCGGTATTTCATATTTGCATGCTTAAGAAGTGCTTCGGAGATCCCTCTCTAGTTGTCCCGGTTGAAAGTGTTGGAATTAACAATAATTTGTCATATGAAGAGATCCCGATGCAGATATTAGACCGACAAGTTCATAAATTAAGGACCAAAAGATTGCTTCGGTGAAGGTTTTGTGAAGGAACCAATTCATGAAGGAACCTATATGGGAGGCAGAGGGAGATATGAAGGCCAAGTATCCACCTTTGTTCATTGGCCTAAATGAGGATCTTGAAGGTAAACTTTCATAAACTATCTTGAAGATTAATGTTTAATAAGTCCGAAAATCTTGTGATTTGAGCTAGTTTTGTTCATATTGCTATCATTCGAGGACGAATGTTCCCAAGGAGGAAATATTGTAACACCTGATGAAAAGACAAAAATACCCCTAGAATTGACCTTGCATGTAACGTGTCTTTCCATGCTTTGTTTGCAAATTCGAGACCAGATTTGCAATTAGTGCAAAAAATTAAGTCGAAAAATGGTCTCGACTCAACTTTAACGCGACCGAGTCAAGTTAAATTTTTCCAAAAAAAATCATAAAATAGTGAGGTTTCCGCGCCCCTTCCGCGAAGTGCTAGAGACGGGGAACCACACTTTGTTTTTTTTTTAAATTTGATGAAATCTGACAAATTGCGAAAAAATAATCTAAATACACTAGTGTGTGACACGCACTAGTGCATTTTTGCACTAGTTTTCGTCTTTTAATGGGGAGGGGTAGTTTCAACCTTTTACACACCCCATAATCCTAAATTAGTCAGTTTTAAGTTGTATTAAAGTCTAAAAATGCATCTTTTTACACTTTCATTCGTTCAAAATAAGAAAACTCTCTCAAGACTCATGCACAAGAAATTCAAGAACGATAGTAGAGCTCAGGAATTCTTTCCAATTCTTCAAGAATTCTTTCTCAGGTATGTAAGGCCACCCTAAAACTATTATTTTTGAGAATATCTTTAAAAATAGAAGTTAGTTTTCACTCATGAACTTTCAAGTACTAGTTGAGATTAAATCCATGTGATTTTTATGAAGTATGGTAATTTTCATGGTACATAAGATTCTTGATGAATATTATAATTCTTGGTTTCTATATTATTCAATTAAAGTATTGTTATCAAATTTATACGCATATATGAACAAGATGCATTGTTGTTGAGGTTTCTTGACAATTTTCTTACTATTTCAAGAAAAGAAAGACTAGTATGAGTACCTTTTAAGCTAAGTTCAAGAAGTACGTTTTAAGAATTGATTCTTGCATATTAGCCAAGTAATCTAGCATGTTTTCGAATCACTTGAGTTGATATTAGTTTTCAGTCAAGTTAAAAAACTCAGATGAGAAAGCTAAGTAGTAAGTTGGGCTAAGTCCCCGAGAGACCAGATTTTAAGAACTCATAATCTTTAGGTATGAGCTAAATAAAGATCATTTTTGGGAGTAGTATTGAGCGCCGATATGGGTGAGGATAGAATTAATTACTTGAATTAATAAACTATGTAGCTAGCATAGGATAGGATTATACTACGGTACATTCCTCTTTAGCCACTAAGATGGCCTAGTTTTGGGATGGATCCACTCCTCTATTTCTACGTCTCCTACCCCGGCAAAGTACGGGATGGCTTTAGCAGCGTGGGCAAGACATTGTATCACCACGAAGCTCATAGTGGTAGTTGTCAGTTAGAAAAACTCCCAAGTTAAAAGATATATCTTACTTACCAGTTTTCAGCATGTTAATTTCAACATAATAAGTACTTATTATCATTATTACTTCATTATGAGATATGTATATGCCTTTTAAGAAATATTATGTTATTCTAAGTTACTGTTTTGGTCATCTTACATACAGTACATATCACGTACTCATCTTACATACAGTACCTACCACGTACTAACATCCTTAGGACCTGCATTGTTTTATGATGCAGACACAGGTGACAGAGTTCCTTAGCAACCGCTTCGTTGAGAACCTGACAGCTTCCAGTCTTTTGGTGAGACCTCTTCTCAGCCCAAGGCTCTTGAGTTATCTATATTTAATTACCACATTTATTTTTAGTTCTGGCTATTTGGGGCTTGTCCCAGTAGTCCTCTCAGAAAACTTTAGCAAAGGTTCCATAGACTATGTGTCAGTATTTTAGTTCCAGTTTATTCAGATATTGCTTATGAACTTTTACACTCAGTTATGCAGAACATTATTGTTTAGCTTGTTGTTTTTATAGTCTTTTCCACTATTGTTTGAGTCTTCCGCTGAGTAAGTAGCCAAGCCAAGTAGTTCGCTCGGAACCAGAGATGGTTTTTGGGTGACGACCACGTCCAGAGTGTAGGCTCGAGGCGTGACACTGTTCCTGAATCACGTTATAAATTAAATTTTGTTATATATTAGTAGAAGTAATTAAATATCATTAAGATTATGTGATTTGGAGGAATTAAATTTTAATTTTAGATTTGAAATTTAAGAACTTAATTATAGATTTGGTTGAGTTTTGGGGTTTAAGCTAGACATATAGTAATATGGGCTCTATGAGTTTTGAAATCTTCTGGTGATAATTTATTTGACTAGATTGTGATCCTACGGATTCCATTCGAAAGGAAAAGGCCCAAGTGTTAGATTGATTATGAATCGACTAAGGCAAGTGGACTTTCAAAATTTTGTAATTCTCGTAGAATTCTCAAATTATCCTTTCTCCTATGTGTGATACATGAAATATTTTTTAATATTATAAAAAAATAAAGTGATTAAATATAAAATGTGAGTTGGTGTGTTGTTGTGGCTCTTGAATTGAAAAATGTGGTTACGTGATAAAAATTCTATTTTTTGAGATATATTGTCGTGGTTGGTGATGATGAGTGAATTTGTTTATGAAATTCATCTAATGTTCATTTATTCTATATCACACACATTTGCATTGATTATGGATATTGAGATGAGTGAGATGAGAAATATTGGGACCGAGGTATTCACCGGTCAAGATTTGATGCCGAGGTATTTGTGGGCGAGATTATGATATTGAAATCTTTACGAGTGATATTGTGATGTTGAGGTCTTTGCCGAAAATCATAATATACCGAGGTCTTTATCGGCGATGTTGTGATGTTGAGGTATTTTTCCGGTGATGCTATGAGGTCGAGGTCATTACTGGCGATTACTGCATAAGCATTGCATCTCATCCTTGCATATTCTTGTGTTTCATGATGTTATTCTTGCAATTGATTATGTTATCACTTGTGAGTTGTAGCTTGTGCTTTGAAATTTTGATATTATGAAATATTATCTTTATTATGTATTATGTATTGCTGGGCTGGGCTGACTTTCTCTACAGGTTGTATTTGTGGAGGTTGATTGGGACGAAAGAAGTTTGTGTATTCTATTGGACTTGCCTTATTTTGTTGGTTGACTTGCTGAGTACCGCGTTGCTTTTGGTGTTCACCCCTTGCTTCTATATTTTTGTAGGCTCTGAGCCTCGACAATGAGTAGTATATTTTCTTGATTGTCCGAGGCTTCCCAGGAGATTTAGAGAGGCAGTTGTTTTCATCTGACTGATTCTCTTGTTCCTATTTCTTTTGTGCTTTGTCTTATTCGAAAAGAAAGACACTTCAGACTTATACTTCTGTTATTTTCTGTATTGCTAGTGGCTTATACACGTGACAACCAATTCTTGGGTGATATTTAAGTTTGTCGAGATTTTCAGCTTTAATTATCTATTCTACTTAATCACTTCCGCACGTTATTTCTATTTTCTTTTAGGTTAAGGCTGACTTGTTCGGGTGGGATTGAGCAAGTGTCATCACGTCCATTTTTCTGGGTCGTGACATAATGACACCAAATTTTTTACGTGGAATTCCTTCTAAATAAGGGAAAAATCACTCAAGAGGGGAACAACTGATATCACTATAGTAAGGAATTTTACACCGTGTAGGCACGAGTACAAAACTCAAAAACTTCTATACACAAAAGAAATACTCTTTTTTGATTTTTCACCTTACTAAAAAAAATCGTTCACACTCTATTTTTCTTCCCACGAACTATTTTTCTTATATAGTATACAGTATACCTCACAGAAAAATACTCAGCGTATTTTTTTTGAGTATTTTTCTCTATTCACTGTATTTTTTGGTGTCGAATAAGAGAGCAGAAGCTATCTATTTACAGTGGAAGAATTATTCTCCACCACTTCTCTTGACCAATTAGAGAAGAGGATGGTGGCAAACAAACTTTGCAGTTTTCTTATAAATAGATTACAACAAGCAATTTGTTTTCTCTTTTTTTTAAATGGATGTGGACCCCACCAAAAACCCGGACTACTAGGGGTTTTTTTATTTTAGCTTTTGACTTTTATAATATCCACATGTCATTTGGTTGGTTTGTATATAAATTATATTGGCCAGTTAAATGTGTATTACACTTATATGTCATGTCATAAAAAATATTTAATACGTACATATTTTGAATAGTATAAGTGTTCAAGATACAATTCTTAATTAAAGTGTTGAATTGAATTATGCAGAGAGCCACAAATACTTAGAGTTTATTTGGATTGATTTATTATTTTTGGTTATTTCCCTATTACAGTTTAAAAATAAGTGCTTAAAAGCACTTTCTAATTTCATCTAAACACTTCAAAAATACTTAAAAATTATTTTAGATTAAAAGCATCAAAAAATAAGTCGATCCAAACAGGCTCTTAAGCCTTCTTTATTTGGTCAAGCCTTCAATCACAGAAGATCATTCTCTTTTGAAATAGAATCCGTAACCCAGAGACATGTACACCTCAATCATATCCTTTAATTAACCGGACCTGAGAGTTTCTTAATATCAGTCAGCCATAAACTTTGCGTTTGTGGGTGGAATCCCATTTTAGCTCTATGCTCTTATTTTTTTAAAAAAAAATTATTTCCTTCAAATTTGAATCAACTAGTTGAATATATACGAAGAATGAAGAAAAATGTTAACAGATTTTTACGCATCATGAGAAAAAATTAGCCAAGTCTGTTTATCATCATTTTAGGCCACCGTGAAACTACATCACTATTCAAATTAAAACTTAAACCCACTAAATTTGAATAAAAAATGTCTCAAATGAATATCATATATTTAGATGCTCAATCGAAACAAGTCACAACTCGATTATCGAAATGAAATTTACTAACAAATTTAATAAATTATTAATATATTAAGCAAAGTAGTTAATTATTTTATCAAATAATACTAAAATATTATTTTTATCCACAACACACAACGACAATTCTATTTAATTCTTTATATATCACAAAATGATAAAATATTGGATTGACTTGTTGTTTTGGCTTATAAGCTAAAAGTTATAGGTTGACTTTTTTGGCTATCTTAATAAGAAAATAAAATTTATTAGAATGCGATTTTTTTCTTTATTAGCATGGTAAATATTTATTTTAAATTCTTTATCATGGTTTGATGATGCATATTTAAAAGTATTTGTATCATTTATATCTCTAGTGAAAAATACTACATATAATTTCAAATCATAAGGAATGTTTATATGTATTCTGTCTAGATTTAATTGATAAATCTTTTCAATAAAGACTTTTATATAAATAATAGTGACATATAAAATAATTTCAAATTAAAAACTATTGGACCAACTAAAAGAATATATGCATATTATTATATTTGACTAGACATAAAGCTTATGAAATCTAAATTTTTCAATATATTATGTTTATATAATTTGTTTTACTTTTTTTAATCAGCGATAATTTTCATTAATTTACTTTAGAATGAGAAATTAAAATAATACTATTTGCATCTCTATTAAAAATAATATGATAATTGGCAGCAATATATAATAGCTATGTTGCTATCGTAGTTTTTTTAGTGTGAAGAAAATAGTCTCTATTTAAGTATTTAAAAGCAAGACACCAGATCGATAGAATAAATGTTTCTAGAATTAAAAAAGAAAATTGTGTTTATGTGGTAATAAAGTGATCTTGTGGGCATTCTTGAATTACCATGATTGTGTTATTTAGTTTTATATTAGAAATTTGTGGTGTGATATTTTATCATAGATATTTATCATTTGCCTTGATATGATGAGTATAATTATAAATTTGCCCATACATTAGTAAAATATTACTAAATTGTCATTGATCGTCCATGGATTGATTTTTCTATATATATATATGTGGTATGAACATTCCTAAGAAATGACCTAGGTTCATTCTATAACAGCTTAAATATCTTTGTATTAGACAATTTACATTGTAGCTAAAAATATTAGATGAAAAATCACACAGCTTGAAGATTGTATATAATTGATAACTTTAGCTCTACCAGCTACCAGGCACAATAGGTTTTCCAGTAGATAGCTCACCAAGTACATAACCAACACCACATAAATCAACTCCAACTCCACGAGAATTTGATCCAAGCAAAAGTTCTAGTAGTTGATACTCCAATTTAAATAATTAGACCTATTTAATTTATAATCTATAATATTAGATGATGATGAAACAATTTTTGTCATGATAGATTTATTCTCAGACATCTTAACTACGAAAATGATCAAAAGTTGCAAAGGATAAAAAAAAAACTAACATCATACTGGTTGAAAAGAGCAATAAATAGACACCAGAACTAAATCAAGTTGCCACAACGTGATTTTCAGATTTCATGTCATTGATGTAATAAAGGTAAAAATAAACTTAGAATGAAGAAAATAATGTCCAAACAAAGATTTAACACTGGCAATCAATCTGGAATTGATGAAATGATGTTGGGACAGCAAGCCTAGATGTATTCTGCCAAATCCAAGCAGCCGAAATCAGCTAGTTGCTCTTCTATCTTCACATAACTTGTGGAAATCATATTTTCTTGATTCTTTTCACGAATAAAATGACATTCCACCTCAATGTGCTTAGTTCTTGTATGATACACCAACTTTGAGGTGATATGAAGAGCAGCTTGATTATCACACCAAAGTTGTGGGGGTATTGGATACTTTAAACCTAACTTTACTTAAGAGGTGATGTACCCACATAATCACAGATATATATTGTGTCATATCTCTATACTCCGACTCTGCATTAGATCGAGATACAATATTTTGTTTCTTACTTCTCCATGACACCAAATTTTCACCCACAAAGATACAATAGCTAGTAGTAGACCTTCTATTAATCTTGGATCCAGTCCAAATCGACGTCTGCAAAACACTCAAAGCGAGTATATCCATTGTTGCTATACACTGTGGCAAGTCCAGAGGTGCTTTTCAAGTAACATAATATTTGCACCAAAGCTACCTAATATTTGACCATAGGAATTGACATAAACTGACTAACAAAACTTACTACATAAGCAATATCTGGACAAATTACAATGAGATAGTTTAATTTCTCAATTAATCTTTTGTATCTCTCTGGATCACCGAAGGGATCACCATCATCTTTTATTAGTTTCATATTGGGAACCATTTGAATACTACAAGGCTTGGTTATCAACTTTTTAGTTTCCTTGAGAAGCTCAACGGTATACTTTCTTTGAGATAGAAATATTTCCTTCTTACTCCTACTTACTTTTATTCTCAAAAGTATTTCAATTGTCCCAAGTCTTTCGTGTGAAATGTCGAGTGCAAGAATGATTTAAGAAAAGATATTTCTGCATAACCACTCCAGTGATGACAATGTCATCAACATACACAAAAAGAAGAATAATGCCAACTACTGATTGTTTATATAAGACCAAATGATCATATTTGCACTTTGTAGGCCTAAATTTCTGAACTACCTCACTACATTTCCCAAACCAAGCACATGGACTTGGTTTTAGACTGTATAAGGATTTCTTTAAACGTTAGACTTTTTCATTCTCCTCGTGAGCAACAAAACTAGGTGATTGCTCCATATACACTTCTTCTTGGAGATTACCGTAAAGAAATGAATTCTTGTTATCCAACTGATATAGCGGTCAATTCCTAGAAGATGTTAGAGAAACAAGTGAACGTAAGTGAATTTGCCCACTGAAGAAAAAGTATCAGAATAATTCACCTCATAAGTGTGAGCATATCTTTTAGCATAGTCTAGCTTTAACCCTAGCCATGAAACCATCAAGATATACTTTGACCATAAAAATTCATTATCCCACAACCTTCTTCCCCTTTGGTAAGTCCACCAAATCTCAATTCTGATTGCCATCTAACATATGTATCTCCTCGAGACTCAAAGCTTCCTCAACTATTTTGGGTACAAAGATAGAATCTAGAGAAGCAATAAAAGAGGAAGATGCAGGAGACAAGTGGTCATATGAGACAAAATTAGTAACAGAATATATTGATTGAAAATAATGCTTACCTTCGCGAAGAGCAATGGGAATGTCAAGATTTTCTATAGGAGCGAGATTGACCGGAGGAGGATACAATGACAAAAGAGTTGGTAAAGGACATGTATTATCGATCGCTTATTGCCTAGAATAAACTTAAACTATTGACGGATTTGTTTGAATAGGAGGAACATCAACAACAACAACAACATACCCAGTGAAATCCCACAAGTGGGGTCTGGGGAGGGTAGATTGTACGCAGACCTT
>JAABOM020044841.1:0-16200 GCA_011800125.2 Solanum clarkiae | reverse complement strand
GCTATTTTGGTGAGTAAATCGTTCTATCCTGGGAGGAAAGATTCCAACACCTCGGGTACATTGAGGGGAATAATTTCTTTAAGGACACACTGTGCATTCAGTGGGCTCGATTTTTTGTTCTTATATAGATATATATATATATATAATTTTTTTTTCATTATTATTCCGGTCTCTAACGTTTTGGGAAGACACAGAAGAAAACAACAATGGTAATATGGCTATGCTTAGTGAATTATATTAGCAGATTATTTTTATGAATTCTTTTGTACTCATGATGAACATGTTTGTTTGTTTCTTTTTCTTGTGTTTTAGATTTTCATGTGATAATGTTGAAGAGAGAGCAAGTCGAAGGGCGTATAAGGGATGTTCGCTTTCCTCGACGTGTGGAGGTTGCGCTTCATGTCTGTGTTTTGGATGTGAAATATGTTGTTTCTCAGGCTGCAATTGCAAGACTTGCATTAATTTCACAAAAAACACAAAAGCTTGAATCACCTTATTACTTGAGCATTTTAAATGGTCCCATGCACTTGTTAACATTTGTTTTTTCCTGACATTATTTTGGAGGCGTTTAATCTAAATTTAAGAATTTAATACCTTTATTGCTCCATCAATAGTTTTTATCATTCATATGGTTCACATGTGCTTTTTAACTTTTAGTATTCCCAGTAGAGACAATATTCTAATGTTGTGTTTGGTGTGAAGATGTTTTCCAATTTTTTTTCTTAATGACCTGGCTGGTCATTTTTGAGCCTATTTGAGAAATTACTGTTTTGCCTTTTCGTAAGTTGCTTTGGACCTATTTTGAATTATCTGTATTGTTACGTTGGAATTGAAATCCAAAGTTTTAAAAGTTAAAAATATGATTTTTGGCATTTTTGAAAACTTAAATTGTTGAAAAAGTGAGTTTTTGTACCATTCTGAGTTTTGAGTGTCGGATTGGAGATTCATCAATTCCATTAGCTCTGGAACGTCAAAACTGCTCTAGTATAAGTTACAAAACTAAAATTGGAGTTAAAATGAGGTTGTTTAAGCCCAAAGTTACATTTTTTGTTGTTTCTAGATCCAAAGTTTGACTTTGGTCAATATTCAGAGTTTGGAAGCTCGTATTCTAATAGTTTTATAGCTTCGGATGGTGAAACCAACGCTAGAATTGGTCCCGTCAAAATTTTAGGAGTTGTCGAGGACAGTTTTGTTATTTGAATTTTAAAGTAGTTTATTTGACTTGCATTGGTAAATGTATTGTGGAGACCTCAGAATCAAATTTTGATTATTGCATTGAGTCTGCATCACCGTTTTTGGTACAGATATATGTTTGGTTTGTAAAATTCAGATTTCAGATGAGTTCCGAGGGTCCATTCTGATTTTTGAGTTTAGTGGTTTATTGCTGGTAAAAGATTTCTCGTGCAACCTCATTTGTTATCTGCATTCGCGACCTTGAGGAACGAGTTCACGGAGGTCTAGGGGTAATGACCTCCACGTATTCGGGATTTGAACTGCGATCGCGAATCAATGGGCCTTCCTTTTCTGCGTGCGTGGGCTCCCCCACTGCATTCACAGAGCTTTGTGATTGTTTTCCTTCGTGTTCACGGACTCCCCCTGCATTCCCGGAGCACATTTATTACCTGGACAATGTTGCAACTATGAACCTCCATTTTTATTCCATTCTCAATCCTTTTATGCTTTTGGGGTGATTTTTGAAGAGAATTTTCAAATAATTCTTTTTGGTTAGTATTCCTAACCCCTTTGTAATTAAATTTCATGCGTTTTATCTTGATTTTGTCTTGAATTTCATGATTTTGAATGTCCAAAATTAGAAATTTTTAGTTTGTGATTTCAAAATCGATTAAAGTGGATTTCTTATCTGATTTAACTTGATTTTAGTGGGATTTTCACCCACAGATTTTATTTTTTGCATAGAACCTGATTCAAAGTCAATTTCCAGATTTAGAATTTCAAATTTTAGCCTTAATTTTGATTATTTTTCCCCTAAGCCTAATTCATGCTAATATGGGTATCAAAATGCACCTCTTGACGCATAATATTTATTTTTGATAGTGATTGATCGATTCGGGATCATTTGGAGGTTTTAGTTTATTTAAAGCTTGTCCGAGTACAATTTCGATATTAAGATAGGTTCAGCTTACCTATTTGGGACTGAATTTGAGTTATTGGACATGTTCCTGTGATAATTGTAAGATTTAGATTGATCGATGAGCCATTGGCATGTTATGATAGAATTTTGATAGAAATGTGATACCAGTTATGCCGAAATTTAAGTGAATGACGATCCTATTGATAAATTGATTTCAAATCGTGCGACTTGAAATAACTCTAGATATTATTGTGATGATGTGAGACTTACGATAGCATTTGGATACTGCTATGGTAAATTGATGATATTCATGATAAATTTAAGATTTATGAGCTTAGTTGAGAATTTGCGGAGTCCAGTTTTATTGCCATTCTGATTATTGATGAGAGCGAGTAATGATATGAGATGTATTGATGATATTGTGGGACTAGTTGATGTACTTGACATAGACTTTTCGATATGGTGGTGTCATGACCCCAAAATCGAGCCACGACAAAAGAAAGATAAAATAAAGAGGAAACAATTCATATAACACAAGAAATCTCCCAAAACCTAGAGTCATGAGCACAAGAGCATCTAAAATAGTACTAAAGAGTAAACATGACTGTCTCAGCATAAGATACAAAGTTGTCTTATAGAATAATATCTGATACAAAGTCTAAAATGAAATAATAAAGAAAATCCTAAAGAGCCATGGTGACTTGAAGTCTGAGCCTCACCAGAAGGATCTGGATAGATGCAAGGAAGATAACTAGAGTGAATCAGCTATGCTATACGGGTCCTATGCTCGATCAGTAGAGAGGAACAAAGTAGGGGTGAGTACACCAAAATGCACCTAGTAGGTTTAACTGATTGGGTAAGAGACACTGAAAAAAGTATGCAACAATGAAGAATCCTATCCCTGCATCCAAAAAGGTTAGTCCACAATTAAATACATGATAATGAGCTAAGGTATCCTTAGTAACCCATAGTACCATACATCAATAAATGTGAATACGATACATAACTCATCTATTCATATGCCACGTATTTCACAGCCTTGCCACCTGCTCGTGATCAAGGTAATATCAGAATGTCTCAGCCTTGCCACTTCCACGTGGTCAAGGAGTATCACAGTGCCATGTCTTTGCCACCTGCCCGTAGTCAAGGGAATATAAGATATGAATCCCATCTTGCCTCCTTCTCGGGTCAAAGCGGCGGTACCAGTGTGGAGAATACTCTTGCCTTCTACCCGGGGTAAAAGGATGTCACAAGCAACAAACAATAGATATAAATCAATGATGCAATCCAGAAATGCATGTAACATATAGAATGGCATTAAAATAGGTACGCCGATACATGAATCTCATATTATCATATGCGCATAAAGAATAATATCAAGAGTCTCAGCTAATGCTCAAACCATTATCATGTCTCTGGTCATCATAATTACATCAGTAGTCAAGAATGCCAACAACACCGTACCTTACTCGTCCCAATTATGCAAGAATATCAGTATCACCTGTAAGGACCTGGACATTGTACGACCTCATTGGAGCTTGGAAATTTTGATTTAGGAAAGTTTTAGACCAAGGTGACGCTCTATGGGAGCCCTCACAATCCGTGTGAGGCTATACAGACCATGTGGGGCCTCCTTGGAGTGACCCTTGGCCTTGTATGGGTGTTGGAGCTTAATCATAGAGTTTTGGACTAAGGTATGCCACACATGGACCCCACATGGGTCGTGTGAGGCTTCACGGATCTTGTGGAGGGCCATGTGGTAGCTTAGTCTTGAAATTCCACAGTTTTGGAACCAAGTAAAATGGGTTGGCCAAGTATACGATTAGTATAGGATGGTACGACCTATATACCTCCCCATATGGCTTTCGGAGTGAAATTTTTCTAAGTATTGAATCACCATCTCAAAACTTTTTCATGGAAGAAATTTTCTAATAAAGGTGGGACGGAGGGGCCAGATAGATCGTGTGGCTTAGTATGGTCCGTACCACCCTCCGTATGGATGCTTACGTCAAAACAAAATTCTAAATATGGGATTACCACTTTGGACCTTCGTCAAGTGAAATTTTTCCAAGTGTTGGATCACAGACATGTATACGGTCCGTATGGGTTGTCACGGACCGTATTGTCCTCCATGAGACGAAAATTTCAATTTTTCAACTTGTCTCATTAATGATGTTTTTGTAATTATGGTTTATCCTAAGGGTCTTTTGTGACCTTCTATGCTACCTAAGGACATTAAAATGACCTATACCTTATTCCTTCATTCAAATTCATTTCCTCGCACTTAGAATTATATTGAACCCTCTTAAGAACTCTCTCTCAAAGGACTCTTGTTAATCTACGCTTGGGAATCAAGGGAAGACTCATTCTTCTTCAAATTTCTTCTTCAAACTTCTTCATTAGCTAAGGTATGTGGGATTGATTCTTGGTCCCTTTCAACCAAGAAGACCCAAACTCTTTTATACTTAATTTATGGAATTTAAGCTTACGTTAAATGTGGGTTTTTGAATATTATTGTTTATTAAATTCAGTGATGTATGTGCTATGTTTTGTTGTTGATTTTAAAGTGATTTGAGCTCTAATAAATAAATGGTATTGAAGTTATGAAGTTATGAATGTGCATGGCCCCTTTAAAGCTTGATTTGTGCATGGGTAATCTATATTATGATTTAAATGTGAATTTTACTTAAGTCTTTACTTGAATTTCACAATGTATTATTGATTAAGTTTGAATATCTATTACCCATGTTATTCTCATCTTATTCATAGCATATGCATTTATGAGCATTAGATTTATGAAATTACCGGTGGGTTAAGCTAACATACGATTTATTAAAATAATTTCAATGAGTTAAGCTCACATATTGGTTATGACAAGAATATGGTCACACAAATGTCTATGATATGGCTCTTTGAGAATTTTGGGTGCTTGCACCATCTCATATATGTGAATGAGTTATTCCTATGCATGAGTATCTTGGTTATGAATTATGATTTGACTTTGAGCCCAAGTACGAGTGATTATGAAATGTGTTTGGTTTTTGAGCCTAAATGTGCATTAAAAGGATTTGAAATGACTATTGCCTCTTTTGAAAGCATGTATATATATAAGTATTCTTGTGGGATGTTTTGACTTAGCACCGGTGGATTGGGGGCATCAGGGCTATCCCCAAGGGTCCTCTCCCTTTTCTTAAACTATGTGCCAGCATAGGTAAATGGTAGCCATTACCGAAGAAACTGGGTTGTAAGGGATGGTTACACATTTGAGATAATATGATATGATATGTTTGATATGAAAATCCTTCTGAAAAGAATGGGTCGTAAGGAAGGTGTCCATCCACCGGAAAGACTGGGTCGTAAAGTATGATATAGATTACCCTTGGCGACTAATCTTCTCCTACTGATGGGAGGTCTTCATCGGGCTAATTCATGTAATAGCTCGCATGAGTTTGATTTGTCGGTTATAGTCCATCCATACTATATATAAGCATTTGTGCATTTCATGCGTCGTTGGTTTCATGGCATATCGTATACTATATCTCTTGCTATATACCTCCTTCTATATTATGTGGCCTTCTCATCTAACATTGAATGCAGGTTTGGTAAATCATATGCATTGCATACCCGCATACTTAGTACATTCAAACGTACTAACACATATTTTTTGCCTACATGATCTAATTATGTAGGGACCGCGGACTATATTCATCCATCGTACAATGTCTAGCTTGGATCTTGAGATTCGCTTGCTGTGGTGAGTCCTATCTTCTAAGGACAAACCACCATTTCTCTACCTATAGTGTTTTATTTATATTATTTACTTTGAGGGTGAGCTCGAGGTATGTCTTGGCCCCCATCCTATCTTATGACTAGAGGCATTATTGGACATCTTGTAAACTCCTTTATGTTTATATGTTAAGTGTTGTGATTGGAGATTATGCTTATGGTTTGGGCTACCTATCGGATATTGTTATATGGGTTGGCAATGAGTATTATGATATGTTACTATGTTATGATGTGAAAGATCCTAAGTCCCGAATTGCGCTCATAGAGTGGGTCATACTTACTCGCCCCTTAGTGTTTATGTGCTATGCGCAATGTGAATCTATGTCACTCCCATTCCCTATGACAACCCTATAGCGTGACTCATGTTCTTCCCGTCCCTTAGGACTATGTTTTTACTATTCGTTTACACTTCCGAACTGATGATGTGAATATGGATACTTTGAGACTTGTATGGGAACACTCAGGTTCCCATTCACTATGTCACTCCTAGGCCCTAGGCCCGGGTCGTGACAATACCGGACCTTACTCGTCCCAATTACATAAGAATATCAATCATATTGTACTTACTCATCTTAATTATACAAGAATATCAATCATACTAGACCTTAATCGTCCCAATTGTACAAGAATATCAATCATACCAGACCTTACTTGTCCCAATTGTACAAGAACATCAATCATACCAAACCTTACTCGTCCCAATTGTATAAGAACATTAATCATACCAGACCTTACTCGTCCCAATTATACCTATACATCTCATTGGTATCTCAAAAGCCATCAATTACTACATAAATTACCCAAATGGTTTCAGAAGTTTCATATTATCACATTTTGTCCCAATTCATGATAATCTATACGATTTCTTCTCAGCTCATCAGTGGAATCTTTCATCATGATTTGGCTCAATCAGAATCAGAATACCATCAATATCCCATTATACCAACATATTTACTCATGAATCAGTCTAGATCTCACAACTATCACATAAACACGATCAATATCTCAAATTCAGTCCAAAAAAGGTTAGTCGAACCTACCTCAATGTCGGAAACTACACTCGGGCAAGCTTTCAATCAACTCAAACTACAAATCGATCCACCACTATTAACAATAGATACTACATATCAAGAAGAGCATTTTGATACCTATATTGATATAATTAGGCTTAGGAAAAAAATAATCAAATTTAGGACTAAAATTCGAAGTTTCCGAATCTGAAAATTAGTTTTGAAATCAAGTTCTTCACGAAAAATGAAGTTCATGAAAGAAAATCTCACTAAAATTAAGTTTAAATTGAATGAGAAATTAACATATAAAGTTTGAAAAATATGGTCTAAAACCCCCCAATTTTAGGCATTCAAATTCATGAAATTCAAGTCACAATTAAGATAAAACTTATGAAAAAAATTATTAATATAATATTAGAAACACTTACTCAAGTTAAATCTCCCAAAAGCCTCTTCTTAAAATCTTTCAAAATACTCTGAAAGTTTGAAAATAGAGTAAAATGGTGACTTATAGATTTAACATTGTTCAGTTATAAAACATGCTCTATAAACTAGGGTGGGGTCCAGCGAACGTGGAGGATGATGGTCAAAATGACCTTCGCAATCGCGGAGACCAACTCATGAATCTTGAGAGTAAACTGAAGGAGGACACTCACACACACATACACTCCGTGAACACAGAGAGTAACCTCACCCAGACCTCTGCAAATACGGAGAAGAAACTTGCACCGGATATCAGCAAAAACCAGCAACCGAAGTCCAATTCCCTACTCAGAATGGACCCTTAGAACTCATCCAGAATCATAATTTCACAAAATTTATATGTATCCATACCAGAAACAGTGATCTGGGCTCAACAGAATCATTAGAAATCAGTTTCAAGGCCTTCTCGCTCCATTTACCAATGCAACACAATAAAACTAGTTTACAACTCAAAATACCAAAATCGCCCACGACAATTCCAAAAATTATTATGAAACCATTTCTAGGATTAGTTTCACTATCTGGAACTACTGGGACTATCAGAATTTCAATCCGAGCTTTCAAACTCCGAATGATATCCAAAGTCAAATTTTGACTCCGAAAATGACTAAAGTCGCAACTTTGGTCCTACAAACCTCATTTTAACTCTAAATTCAGTTATGCAACTTATCATAGTTTAGTTTTGATGTTTTGTAGCTAATGAAATTGATGGATCCCCGATCCGATATCCGAAACTCAGAATGGTACAAAAATCACTTTTTCAACAACTTAAATTTCCAAAAATGTCAAAACTCATATTTTCAACTTTTAAAATTCAGGATTTCTGTTCCTACAATACACGTAGTTCTAAATAGGTCCGAAGCAACTTACAAAAGGGTAATAAGTAATTTCCACAGATAAGGAAAAAATGGCCAATCGGGTCATTGCATCATTCACCACTAAAAATAATGTTTATCCTCGAACATAAGAGAAAGAAGAGTACCTGAAGCCTCACAAAGTCTGGGATATCTGGCCTGCATATCAGACCCCAACTTCCAAGTAGCCTTATCAATAAAACAGTGTTGCCACTGAACCTTCACAGAAGGTATATCTTTAGATCTTGACCTCTAGACCTGCCTGTCCAATATAACTATAGGCTCCTCCTCGAAGGACAAACCTAGACCCTACTCAACAAAATCATAAGAGATCACATAGGATTCATTACAAATGTATCAACAGAGCATAGAAACATGAAAACATAATGCACTTATGATAATGTCGGGGGTAAATCCAACTTATAAGATACCTTGCTAACTCTCCTCAAAATCTCAAATGCGCTAGTGAATTTGGGACTAAGCTTGCCCCTCTTCCCGAATCTCATCACATCTTTCATAGCTGAAACTTTCAGCCAAACACTGTCAACAACAGAGAACTCAAGAGGCCTAACCCTCATATCAACATAACTCTTTTGGTGACTCTGGGCCATCAATAGTCTACTTTAAATTAGTCGAACCCGATCCATGGCATCTGAAGAAAATCAACACCCAACTATCGGCTGAACCTAAATCAAACTAACCAATCGATGATCTACACCTCCGTCCATACAAGGTGTAACGACCCGAACCTGGGATCTAGGAGTGACACGGCGAATGGGAACCCGAAAGTCCCTAGACAAGCCTCAAAGTACCAAAATTCACATCATCAGCTTGAAAGCGCATTTAAATTAAACACATAGTTCTAAGGGAAGGGAAAGTACGACTCACGCTATGGGAATATCTTAGGAAAAGGGATTAGGATCAATTCACATAGCATGTAGCACATAATGACTAAGGGGTGGGTAAGTATGACTCACACTATAGGGGCAATTCGGGACTTAGGATCTTCCACCTTTTCACATCAAACATACATATATATCAGAATTCCCATAATCAATCCATAATAGTCATATCCAAAGGATAACCATAATAATAAGGTTCAAATACAACACATAACACATAGATCCAACGAGAGTCTATAAGATGTCCAACAATGCCTCGAGTCATAAGATAGGATGGGGGCCAAGACATGTTCCGGGCTCACCCTCAAAGTGTAGATAACATAAACAAAAGCAACTTAAGGTAGAGGAATGGTGGCTTGTCCTTGGAAGATAGGACTCACCATAATCAATGTCTCAAGATCAGATCTAGCCATCGAACATTGGATGAAAGTAATCTCCAGTCCCTACATGGTGAGATCATGTAGGCAAAAGTATGCGTTAGTACGTTTGAATGTACTAAGTATGCAGGGTGCAATGCATGTAACTTACCAAAACCTACATACAATGTTAGATGACAAGGCACATAATGTAGAAGGAGATTTCTAGCGAGGAATGTAATATAACAAGATGCTATGAAATTCATGATGCATGAAATGCAAATGATGCTCATATATATAGTGGGGATGTGACCTTAACTGACATAAGTAAGACCATTACTTGGAATCCTGATGAAATCCCCTCATCGGTAAGGAAGTGGTCTACTTGCCAAAGGTAAACTATACTTCACCTTACGGGCATCCCCATTTCGTATGAAGCAAACTTCCTTATGGGCATACCCATTTTGGATAAGATTTTCATATATAACCTATCATATCATATCATTTCTTCTCCTTACGAGCATCCCCATTTCGAAGGAAACTTTCTTTATGGGCATCCCCATTTCAGAAAGAAACCTATGCTAGGCACATAGTTCAAGGAAAGAGAGTAAAACCCTCATTCCATCGGTGGTAAGTCGTCATCCCACAAGAATACTTATAATATATGTATATATATACACATACATACACACACACACACATACATGCTTTCAAGAAATAATAGTCATTTCCAAAACTATTTCAATGCATTCTTAGGCTTAAAGGCCAAAACGTAATTTCGTAGTCAATCTACTCATGTATAAAAATAGCCCATTCATATACAAAATGGTGCAAGCATCCAAAATGCTCAAAGAGCCATAATCATAGACATATATGTGATCATATTCTTGTCATATCCAATATTTTATCAAAATCATGTCATAGAAAATAATTGGGCTTTAACCCATAACATAATTTCTCAAAATAGTCCAATATCATGAATGCAAATGCTATGAATAATGTGAAGAAGACATGAGTAATTAGGATTAGATCTAAAATCAACAATATATTGAGAAGTTAAAGTAAATACACCACTAAATCCATATTTAAATCCAAAATAAGATCACCCATGCATAAACAAGTCTTAAAGATGACATGTATAATTATAATTCCATAAACCCAAAGTAAATCCTCATATAATGATTCAAATCACCATAAAATCATCAAATAAACATTATCCATGCATAGATAGAATTTTAGGAATCATAATATTTAAAACCCCAAATTAAAGTAAGCAAATTCATGTAGATTTCTTAAAAATAATTTTGGGTCTCCTTGATTGAAAGAAAATCAAGGATTAACCCACATACCTTCACTAAGATGAAGAAAACTCCAAAGAATTTGAAGAAGAATTGAGTTCCCTAGCCAAATGTTGAAGTCTCCAAGAGTTCTTTGTTGAAATCTTTTGAGAGGATTTTAAGAATATGAAGAGTGATTTTGAATATTTGAAATAAGTTTTTAGGTCTTTAGATGACCTTAGAATATCATAGGAACCTCCAAAAGACCAATAGAAATAATCGAATTTACAAAAATGCCATTAATGAATCAGAATTTTGTTTTTACCAAAAGCCACTTGACTGGAGAGTAAACGGGTCATGTGGAATTACACGGTCCGTTTACTTGCTCGTGAACCCACACTTAGAAAAATTTCTGGAAATTGGAACTTAGCTCAACACTTAGAAAAATTTGGCAAAGTTCACCTAAACAGAGGGCATCACGGCCCGTGTGGAGTCACACAGTCCGTGTGACTGCCCGTGCCCCTTCACTTAAAGAAAATTGGAATGGAAAGGGAACCCCACTCCTGGCCACATGGCCAGTGAGCCTGGTTGTTCCCCTCTATTTAGACCCAAAAAGCTCCCTCCCAGACCAACTTTGCCACACACACCAACCATACGACCACCCACACGGTCAGTTGCAAGAAACACAGCCCATGCCACTGGCTTTGCCCCATCATCTAGACCAAAATGGACTTTTCAGGCCCAAGGCCATTCCCACGGTTTGTTTAAAGCCCCACTGCCCGTTTACTTGCCAGTGGGGCAACACTGCACAAGAGGGTGTTATAACTTCTTCATTCGAACTCTAAATGAGGTGAAACCAAGTGCCTTGGAAAGCTAATTCAAAGGGCTTTCATTTGATAGGTCGTGGGCCAGCCAGTTCATTTTGTGATAAGAGATATGCTCATTTAAAGTTGACCTTTCTATCGGTACATGTGAAAAACTTAGCCAATGAAATTCCTTTGAACTTGACTTGATGTAGGAGACCCATGATGGCCTTAAACAACATAAATAAGCTTGAATTGAAGGCTTGAAAGTGAACTTAGACCGATCTCGGAGGTTTCATAAGGTGTCACCTTGGCCCAAAGCTTTCCGAAGCTATACAAAAATCGGTGTCCTTACACAAGGCCTCAAATGGTGTCATCTGGATGATAGAATGGTAAATGTTGTTATATATAAACTCTCCTGAATGATAAGTGCTGGTCCCACTGGGCCCCAAAATCAATAACACGGGCCCTAACCATGTTCTCCACCACCTGAATGGTGCACTCTGACTGACCGTTAGTTTAAGGGTGAAAAGCTGAACTCAAAGCTACTCTAGCGCCCAAACTACGCTGTAGAGCCCACAAAAAGTGAGAAGTAAACACAAACCCTCTGTCTGATACTATAGACACTAGCAGACCATGCAATCTAATAATGTGTCGGATGCACAACCCAGCCAGCTGCTCCATATTGTAGCTAGTCTTCACGGGTAAGAAGTGTGCTGATCAGTAAAATTGTCGGAATGAACTATGGAATCTCATCTACAGGTCGTAGTCTAGTCTAGGGGTCATAGATGACCTTTTTGTAGAAGGTTGGAACCTCTTAAGGCTAGGTCTACAACCAAGCATCTACAGGTCGTAGATATTTTTACATATCGTATAAGGATCTCGTCTTGTTGAAGGGTCAAAACTTCATAAACTATGCTTTTTAGTCTTTGAACGAATAATGGGTCATAGACCCCTTTCATAGATTTATCCATTACTTAGATAAATTTTTAGAATTTGCAAGACTAGGTTCTACGAATCCTTTTTTATGGCTCGTAAAAAGAGTTATGAGTCATGGATCGAACTCGTAAACTTAAGTTCAAAACTCAAATTTTTACTAAGTATCAAGGGTAACCACGAGGATCATCTATGGGCCCTAGAAGCCCTTTCGTTATCACTAACCGTGACATTATTTCTCATATCCTTTTTCCAGAGATTTTAGGGTCATATAAGGTAGGATAATTTAGGAGGTGTTATAACGCATCATTTATCACACTAACACTTAACCTAAACATCTCATCACAATGATATCCTTTTTCAACAAACAGAATATTTTGATACAATCACATGATCATAATCAATTATGATATTAAAATCTCTTTTAAAAGATAAACTAGTAGAGATCAAGTTCTTCATTATTTCTAGAACATGAAACACATTGAAAAGATTCTGCTTCTGTTCAAATGTGAATTTGATTTCAATTGTTCCTTTTCCTGAAACTCTGGATACAACATGGTTGTTCATTAACGCCTCTTAAAAATATTTCACTTGAGCGTATTCTTGTTTTGACAGATATAAATTTTTGCACTAGAATGTTACCACCAATCTTGATTCTTTGTCGTTGTAGCAGATACGTTTAGTTCTTCAATGAAAATCATTTTTTCAACTAATCCTTGTAAAGAATTTTCCCCAACATTTACCTGCACTGTTTTTTTTTACTTTAGATTTTTTAGAGTCCTTTGAATGAAAATTTATTCGTACTTTCTTAAACTTGCAATCTCGAATGTTATGGCCCTTTTTTTTTTCCAGAATGATAGCAATTCATATTCTTTCTCTTTTTGTTAAGGGCATTCTTGGAAACTTCCAAAAAAAAAATTCTGAATTATTCTGCCTAACATTATTACCTGTGAAACAAGATGCTTGAACTAAAATATCTCTAACACGGGTTCTCACTCTCAATTTGAAGCTGAGTTCGAAACTGTTCCATAGTAAATTTGTCAGTAGAATGTAGAATTTTCTTTCATAGTTATTCCATGAAGAAGGCAGTCTCGAGAGAATTGCACATATCTAAAGTGTATCAGAAATTTTCACTTTAAGATCACCTAGTTTTGAAAATAAGATTTGTAACTCATGAATTTGATTCATGATAAGCTTTTTATCAACCACCTCAAATTTAAAATATTGCAAAGATAAGAACTTATCAATATCTCATTTTTCATTTTCATATGCAGTATGCATTATTGTTCAGATTTCTTTTAGAGATTTCAGATTCGAATACAAATCATACAAGAAGAGTCAATCATTTCATCTTCTTTACATTTCTTCCTCTCTGTTTAGATCACATCAGTATCATTTGAAGTAGCTTCTAAAAATTGCAGCCAATAGTAGATCAAGTACATAAAAGATCTTTAACGCACTGAGCGAAAAATCATCTTGTCCTTCCAATGAGTAAAGTTTGATCCATCAAAATGGTCTAGTTTGATAATGTCTTTTAGATTTTCAACACCAGGTAATAATTTCTCCATAACATAATAACTCTTGAAATTTATTAGAAAAAATTACAAAAAAAAAAAGAACAAAAATCGCGTGAAAGAACTATCTTTCAAAAGTTATTACCTGTATATAGCTTTAGGAATTTACAAGCAATGTTCTATCAGAATACAATAAAGCCTAAAATGTATTTGCAATTAAATACTCTACTTTAAAAATGCTTCATATTTATAGAATCCAAAAGGCGACCTTTTTGGAAGAGTTGTTCCTTTCTGAACGGACGCAACTCTTTATTAGATTAAAATTTGAATCTTAAATTCAAGTAAATAAATTATCAAAATAAATCTTTAATTTAGTTAAAGATTCAATCTGGCTTGCATATATAAATAGCGATATTTCTTCCATTTAATTTCCTTGGAAAATCTAATAAATCCAGAAGTATGCTTGGAAATCATGAAGTATGATCTGAGGCTAGACAAACCAATCATTCAGTAGTAATTTAAACTTGCATTTGTGTCACATTTCACTCACTACTATTGTGAATATTTACATAGCAGAAGTTTCACAACAATTTGCAAGTGAAGAAATCAATGTTTACTACATTTTTTCAAGCATTAAATCATGATCCAATCAAAACAAAGTAATGAGTAAAATATAAGAACTCAAACCAAAAAAACAAGGGACGTATACTTGAGAGGAAAAATACTTTAGTGAATATTTCTTTTTCTTCATGCACCCGTAACACATGAAACATTCTGTGAAGTGACTGAGAAAATTAGGAGAAGAAACACTCCTTTCTAAGTAGTGATTCGCGTGAAGTGACTGAGTCCGTCGATACTCTGCATAATTCTCTACACCATAATCAATAATATTTAGTATTAGCATATTCTGGATAAAAGTTAGCTCCAGAGGAGAGGGATTCGTATTGTTGTAGCCCAAGGGAATAATTGGGCGTTGGTAAACACGAATTTGAGAGAAAAATTTCTTCTATTACTCACAAGAATAGATTACAAAACAACTCTCAAACTCACACTTTACTTCACTCTTGTCTTGGTGTTTTTGGTGTATAACAAATGATAATTTGCACCTCTATTTATAGTTGATTTTAGAGTTCTTCTGCAGGTGTGAACAAAAAGACTTCATCTTAAAAAATGGTGGCTGGACGGTGGATTGTGGTGGCTTGTTTGGTGGTTGCAAGATTTTGACCAAGATATGGTCCAAGATCTTCAAAGATATGGTGGCTGGACTTTTTCAATTCTCCCCTCCATCCATATCCTGAACAAGCATCCTGGCTATATCTTTGCATAGCTCTAACTTCTCTCGAGTCACCACTTTTGTCAACATGTTAGCTGGATTGTCCTTTGTATGGATCTTCACTAGTCTCAACAGTTGTCGATCCATCACCTCCCGTATCCAATGATACCGAATATCAATATGTTTTGTACGAGCATGGTATATAGAGTTCTTGCTCAAATTCGGAGCACTCTAACCGTCAGAATGTACCTTATATTCCTTTTGCTTGATTCCAAATTCTAGGAGATAACGCTTTAACCACAACATCTCTTTTCCATCTTCCGTAGTAGCAATGTATTCTGCTTAGGTTGTGGATAAAGCAACACACTTCTGTAGTCTTGACTTCCATGAAACAGCTCCCCTTGCAAAAGTGTAAATGAATCTTGAAGTACATTTCCTACTATCAAGATCTCCGGCTATGTCTGCATCTGTATAACCCTCCAAGATTGGATCAACTCCCCCGTAGCAAAGACATAATTTCATTGTACCCTTAAGGTACCTGAGAATCCACTTTACTACCTTCCAATGCTCTTTCCCGGGGTTGGAGAGAAAATGACTCACCCTTCCCACTGTGTGAGTAATATCTTGCCTCGTATACACTATCACATACATCAGATTTCCGACTGCTAAGAATATGTTATTGACGACATCTCCCCAATCTCTTCCTTGAATGAGGGACATGATCTCTTGCTCAAATTGAAATGGTTGGCTAATGGAATGCTAATTGGTTTGGCAATGTTCATGTTGAATCGTGCAAGCACTCGTTCAATATACTTTTCCTAAGATAGCTATAACCTTCGGTTCTTCCTATCTCGGGTGATCTGCATTCCCAATATTTGTTGAGCCGGTCCTAAGTCTTTCATGTCAAAAGACTT
>JAABOM020044810.1:0-16202 GCA_011800125.2 Solanum clarkiae | reverse complement strand
TATTTGAAAATACCGTCTCAATTTTACTTTATGGGGTGATTTTGAATCAAATTCGGGATTATGTGATGCCAGAATATCAATCTATAGGGGTATAGCACCAACATTTGTGCGTCTTTATATCATACTGTACGTATTGGAAGTATTCTAAATTCCTTTTACTCTTCTTAAATAAGAAAATTTTGGGATGTCAATTATTTCTGTTAGTAGTGTGCTAATCAATTCTATATTTCGAAAACTAACAGATGTCCAAAGAATATACATCTATACGCGAAATGCTGATCAAGATGGAGATGCTAATGAACAGGTTCCTAATGAACAAGATTTAGGCGCTAATGAGCAAAATGCTGATCAAGATGGAGGCCGGCCAATGAAACGAATGAAGATATTGATCACCTCGCAGATGGAACTGATAGTATTTGCTGGGAATGCAGACATTTGGTAGCCTGCTCATGCTTATATTCTGGTTATACAAAATGCTATACTTCAAATTGTGTGATATTTTGTTTTCATGACTAATATGGGAACTGAATTTTTCAAAGCCACGTGCACAGGAGTGTGTATGTTAGTGATCATCTTGGTTTCTGTTTTCTGCCCTATTTCTAAAGCCGGAGCGGTTGTCCCATGCTTGATCAAAGACAATTCCACATGGCCTTCATATAACCACCAAAATATTAGTAAAAAATGGATCTCTATGTGTGTCATGATAAGAAATCCTAGAAAAGATCAATTGAGAGTCCCTCCACAGTACCACAAAGATCTCTAAGTAATTGTCCACGACAAGTGAGATCTTTGGTTTGCATGCTGGGGAGTAGCTCAGGCAAAGAAGAGTCTTGTCCAATGTGAATACAGGCACAACCCATCCATCTGCTACAAGGTTTGGGAATGTGTCAGGCAGAGACTAATCTCATACTTGATGATCGTGGTGGGGATAGGATTTGTTTCTACAACAGTCTTCCCAATCGTTAAATGATCGAGTGAGAATGGTTATCAGTCTTTCAACAAGAACTTCCTGATGACATGCATCCAGTGCTGCAAAGACTTGATATCAATTTGGCAATAGGCTCTTGAGTTTTCAGACAAGCCATAAACTACTCATTAAATTGTTCAACCAAAGAAGGGATCTAGCAAGGTGTGCAGGGAGCACCAGTTTCAAGTTTCCACCTCCTCATCCGATTGTTGTTTAGTTTCCATTTCAGGATTTATCAACAAGAAACGTTTGGAACAGATTACAGATAATGTTAATGGCAGCAGCAGGAGTAAAGAGTTGCAGATGTTGCTGCTATAACTGGTATGGCTGCAAATATTTCCCGCTAAAACTGATCCTTTAACACAAAATATTGACAAAAATACAGTGAATTTTATTAAAAGCAAACTCAAGACAAGGTTCCATGTGCATTGACTATCACTACACTAACATACAGAGAAATAGAAAATCTCTTAGCTTTCATTAAAAAAAATCACCTAATTTAATCTCATTAAGTTGCTTCATCTCGCAATAAAAGCACATATTTTTGTTCCACATTCTGTCTTGCAAGAAAAACAAATCAGAAATTTGCAACACTTCCACATTCAGTAAATATTTGCATAAGATGAAGGACTACAACTTGAGAAGGATAATTTATCCATGAAAACTTACACATACTATACGAGGGAGCTGCATCTGGGGCTATTGTTGGTGTTGTTGGAGAAGCAGGTGTGTATCCAATTATACAATTAAAACTCGACTTCAAGTAGTTCATGGTGGGAAACAAATCATTTTGAAAATTCTTTATTTAGGATTGTCTGGAAATCTTGTTGGAGTCTTACCAGTATCAACAATATTTATTGGTGTATGAGAAAATTGTTGGATAGTTTATGCTGTGTATGGTTCTTTTCTACTGAGAGACTTGCCATTTGATGCTATCCATTTCTAAGTTAGCTGCAAAAAGGGACCTTAAAGATTCCGAGAATGCAATGATTGGTGCCTTTGCAAGTGCATGACAACTACTCCTCTTGACGTGATAAAAACTAGATTGATGGTTCAGGGTTCAGTAAGGCAGTATGAAGGCATTTTGCATTGTGTTAACACTATCGTAAGAGAAGGAGTTTCTACTCTTTTTAAGGGAATAGGGCCACCGTACTAATGTTGAATGCAAATATATTGATTTTCATGGGAATTTTACGACAATGTCATGGACAAACTAATAAGAATCTTTGAATAAGGTGTTCTTAAATTTCTTCCCTACAAACAACCAAGGAACAAAACATGTATGATAGTTAATTACTCTGGCGCAATGAAGTATTATTTACAAACTTACGGACCACAACATAAACATTAGACTATGGTTACACGTGCAATGCATGTGAGATAAATCTAGTTTTTAATAAATATGGAATAATTAGTAATAGGATAAACTAAATTATTATTTTAATCCACAAACTAAATTAATTATCTAAAATTATTCCTTAACCAAATAATGAAAATTATTGAATAGTCCAAAAAGGCCCTTTAAAATTCACGAGATAAATCTTTTATAATATAAGAAACGCTATATCTCAAAGCAACTTAACGGGTCATTACATTTACCAACAACTCCAATAAGAATTTTGGGAGATACCATCGAGGTGAAGCATCTAACAGTAATTCATTTGTAATGGAACAAAACAATAATAACAACAATTTCCAGAGGCCAAAGTCACCTTGTTCTTTTGTTTCGGTGTACCTATCTTCTATTGGGGAAATAACTCCAAAGTCCAAGAAAAAAGGGGGCATGTATATTACTACATAAGAGAACAGGCATTTACCTATAGAAATAAGTAATATAAATGCAAAAATTCCTAGCTAAATTCGATAGTAATGTTGTAATAAGCTTGAAATTTGAGTTCTTTGGCTTAAATCAATAGCTAATAGCCTATTCTCTTATAGTGTATTTGTGTTCTTGTTTTAGAGTAAGCAAAAGTGGGTTTTAAGATTTTTTAGGTTTGCACGTTGGGAAGACTAAATGTCTGTATTTGTGTTCTTGTTTTAGAGTAAGCAAAAGTGGATTTTAAGATTTTTTAGGTTTGAACGTTGGGAAGACTCAATGTCCTTATATATTAAGATATAATATAATGTATGAACACTTTTAATGGTATGAATAAAATAGTGAAATTAAAAAAATTGGTGTTGCTCTCACAAGTCAAAAAGGAAAAAGAAGTAGGACAATAGTTCCAACTAAAAGTGAGTTTTCTCTTATAATTGCTATTTGTATGTACTCACTATATCAAATAATCTATGGAGATGGTGCTATTATATACAGTATAGAGCAGGGAGATGTCAGTTGAAATAATTGTGTCACAAATAAATGATAATTTTGATGTGACTATGGGTATGAATTGGCTAGTATCATATCCAAAGAAGCTAAGGATCTTATGTTATCAGGTTTGTCTGAACCTAATACGTTTAATATGGAGTATAAATTTACGTGTAAAAATCATTAAAAAATAATTAATATTAGGTATAAACACATACCTTTTAAGATATATTGATTGATCAATACTAATGTCATGCCCCAAGTCTACACCATGGACGTGGCCATCACCCAGAACCATTTCTGGTCCAAAGTGAACCACTTGGCCTAGTTGTTTTACTTAGTGAAAGACTTAAATAATAAAAGATGGGCTTAGATATGATAAGCCAAAGATACTGCCAAAATCTAAACAAACTAAATAGTAGAAATATCCCAAAATAACTGAAAGTAAGAACTGAACTCATGTCATCCAATCTATGGAACCTCTAACTAAAATAATCTAAGACAACTACCGTGACAGGCCCATGGTAACCACAACCAAAAAGAAATGCTAAAACATAAATAAAGACTCCAAAGCATCTAACTGGTAAGAGGTCTCACTGATGGTTGAATGAAATGTTAGTCCTCAACCAAGCGTCTGATGAGGGACTCTATCACTTGTATCTGCATCATAAAATGATGCAAGTCAAAAGGACGTTAGTAGGTAGAATATAAGAGTATGTAAAATAGCCAAAATAGGGACTTCGGATAGGGCACTATACACCAAAGTAACTAAAACATGTCTCAAAATAGGATAGTGGTGATAATAGCTAGAGTGTATGCAGAAAGTAAATACATATGCTAAAACTATGTATGCAAAAATTAGTTTACTTTAGCTTGGGGAGTTTCTTTAATCGATAATCATCACTATGAGTTTCATGATAATATAATGTCTTGTCCACGCTGCTAGAGTTGTCCCATACCTTGCCAGGGTAAGGGAAGAAAATTAGGGGAGTGGATCCATCCCAAAACTGGGCCATCTTAGTGGAAATGAGAAATTGTACTCTTAGTACAATCCTATCCTATGTCGGATACATAGTTTATGAGTTCAAGTTATTATTACTCTCACTCATATCGGTGCTCAATACTACTGCCAAAATAACTTTTATAATGTTCATGACTTTAAGAGTGCAAGTTCTCAAAAAAATTATCTTTTTAATCTTTTGGGACTTATTCCAACTTTAGCTTTGCTAAACTTATCTCAATTTGTCTCTTTTCTTTGATTGGCAGATGTATCAATTCAATATTTCTTAAGAACAAAACTTACTACTCAGCTATGTTGTAACTACAAATGTTGTGAACACTTCTTAAACTCAACTAAATACTATGGTCATAATAGTTTTCATGAAATATATATGGTCCTTACAATTGCGACCTTAACTGTGAAATCTTGACTTGATAACATAATTTAGTAGTGAAATCAGTAAAGACCATGATTTTCATCAAAAAATTTCATAAACAAGTATCTCAATGAAATTGACTAACAATAGGAAAAACTTGATCTCAATTCATACACTTGATCTTAGGTAGAGACTAGTAGCTAAAGATACTAAAAACAACATAGGATAACTTTTGGAAGGCCTTACATACCTGGGGAATTAGTTTCTTGAAGAATTTGAAGAAGGTTCTTGAAAGACCTAGCTTTCTCCCTTTTGAAACTACATTCTGAGTTAGGGGAGAGCATGAGTGTTGATGATTTGAAGAGTCATGTTTTTGGGGTTAAATTTGGTGAAAACTGACAAGTTTAGGCTTAAAGGATGAGAAAATACGAAAATAACCCTCTTTAAAATCGTTGTCCCAATCGGCTACGAGTCCATCTATGGCCCATAGAAACCCATCCGTAAGTTTTTAGGCAAATTTTGGGGTCACTGGATCGATTCTACGAGCCTAATCTACGGGCCGTAGAAGTTTCTATGACCCGTAGATTATTTCGTAAAGTTTGGGACCAAAAAGTGGATTTTTTGGACTTTTTTCCATGATTTAGTAGAGGGGTTGTACTTTAATCCACAGCCCATAATAGGTTTCATAAGTGCACCCCTGCTCCGGCAGTCTGTAGTAAAATGGCACAACAATTGACTCTGAACTCCAAATAAGGTAAAATTTGTTGTGTCGGAAAGATAATTCACTTTCATTGTGTAGGTCATAGACCACCTAATTCTTTGTGTGCTAAGATTTATGGTCATTTAAAGTTGTCTCTTGCATAATCCAAAATGAAAAACTTAATCGGTAGGAAGGTTTTGAACTCAACTAAGCACTAGGGGTCTCTTATGACATGAATTCACTTCCAACACACTTCCCACCTATATTAATGATCCTTAAAATGTGAGTACAAGTAAAATATTACTAGGTTCATTCTTATGTAACTACAACGATGAATTTCCAAATATTAGGAGTAGAATTGTGAGGTGTTACAATATCTCCCCATTGAGATCATTCGTCCTCGAATGAAGATGAAACTAGGGAATGTTAGCATGTTTGCTATCGTGAACTAGTTTATCAATAGGAAGCTTTCCAGATATCTTATTACTCATATTTAAGGATGTATTTCAACTCAATGATAGGAATAAGGAATATTAACTTCATGCTCTTCATTGGAAGGAATGAATACGTGAGGATATCTAGCTTTCATATCTGCCTTAGCTTCCCAAGTGGCTTCCTCAATGAACTGGTTCCTCCATAATACTTTAACAGAACCAATTTCCTTGGTCCTCAATTTATGAACCTAATGATCTAGTATCTGAACTAGTATCTCTGCGTATGACAAGCTGGCTTTGACTTCAATATTCTCTATAGGCATAACCAATGCGGGGTCTTCCAAACACTTCTTAAGCATAGAAATATAGAATATTGGATGAATAGCAGCTAACTCTGGTGGCAATTCCAATTCATATGCCATATTACCAACTCTTATAATAATCTAGTACGGCCCAATATATCGAGAACTAAGCTTTCCTTTTTTCTCATATCTCATAACTCCCTTCATCGGTGAAACCTTTAGGTACACCCAATCACCTACCTTAAATTCCAAGTATCTCCTTCTAACATCAGTATAAGATTTTTGTCGGCTTTGGATTATCATTAGTATCTCTTGAATAACTTTCACCTTTTCCATAGCTTGATGGACTAAATCTGGTCCTATCAATCTAGTCTTAACCAACTCCAAACCACCCAATTGGCGACCTACACTTCCTCCATAAAAGGCCTCATATAGTGCCATTTTTATGCTAGCTTGGAAATGGTTGTTATAGGAAAATTCAATTAAGGGTAAGTGATCATCCCAATTACCTTTAAAGTCTATAACATATGCCCTCAACATATCCTTAAGAGTCTGTATGGTCCGCTTTACTTGCTTGTCTGTCTGGGGATGGAAGGTTGTACTAAGATTCACCTTCATACCAAGCTCTTTCTGAAAAGACTTCCAAAAATATGTTGTGAATTGGGCTCCTCTATCTAAAATAATAGATATGGGAACCCTATGAAATCTAATGATCTCCTTAATGTAATGCTTGGCATAATCCTCAACTGTATCAATTGTCTTGACAAGTAGAAAGTGCGTTGACTTGGTCATTCTGTCTACTATTACCAATATCGAATCATGTTGTCTATGAGATCAGGGTAAGCCTGTTACAAAGTACATGTTAATCATCTCTCACTTTCACTCTAGAATTTCAACATTTTAGGCCACACCATAAGGCCTTTGATGCTCCACCTTAACTTGCTGGCAATTCGATCATTTGGACACGAACTCTGCAATGTCCTTCTTCATGCCACCCCACCAATAAACCTCTTGCACGTCCCTATACATTTTTGTTGCAACTAGGTGAATAGAGTATCTGTCATTATAAGCCTCGGCTAGAATCCTATCTCTGAGGCCATCAATACTTGGTACACATAGTCTGCTTTGGTATCTCAGGACTCCATATCCCCCTTTTGCAAAAACTAATAACTTCTGTTTGTGAATGTCTTCTTTCAACTGAAGGAGGATAGGATCCTGATCTTGCTTGTCTTTCACCTCCGCCATTAAGGACAACTCTGCCCCATTTTTGATAATTACACCACTTTCGTCAGAATCTTCAATTGCACTGCTAAGCGTGCTGGCCTGTGCACTTTCTTACCTAGTTCTTTCTTTCCATCTTTCAATGTACAGTTCTCCCTATGGTCAACCTGCTAAAGGCATCAGCTACCACATTAGATTTATCTGGGTGATAGGGGATGCTCATCTTATAGTCCTTCAGTAGCTCCAACCATCTCCTATGCCTCATGTTCAACTCCTTCTGACTGAATACATACTGCAAGTTCTTGTGGTCAGTAAATACATCTACATGCCCACCATAAAGATAGTGTCTCCAGATTTTGAGAGAAAACATCATGGCAGCAAGCTCAAGATCATGAGTTAGGTAGTTCTTCTCATGAGTCTTAAGTTGTCTAGAGGTTACCTCTTTGCATCAATACGCATCCCAAGTCAAATCTGGAAGCATCATAGTATACAACGAAGCCATCTGGTCCCTTAGGTAGGGATAAGATCGGAGCTGTAGTCGGCCTAGTTTTTAACTCTTGGAAACTCTTCTCACTAGCTTCAGACCATATAAACTTAACCTTCTTCTGAGTTAGCTTAGTCAAGGGAGCTGAGATAGAAGAAAACCCCTCCACAAAACACCTGTAGTAACCTGCCAAACCCAAGAAACTCCTTATCTCTGTTAGAGTTATGGGCCTTGGCTAGTTCTTTACGCCTCAATATTATTGTAATCAACTTGAATGCCCTCATTAGAAACAATATGACCCAGAAACACCACAGATGCTAACCAGAACCCACATTTGGAAAATTTGGCATACAACTAGTGGTCCTTAAGGGTCTGAAAGATAATTCTAAGATGGTTGGCATGCTCCTCCTCATTGCGAGAGTGGATTATGATGTCATCTATAAACACAATGATAAACATATCTAAGTATGGCCTCAACACCCTATTCATAAGATCCATGAAAATCATTGGGGAATTAATTATTCCAAATGACATGACTAAGAACTCATAATGACCATAGCAAATTTTAAAGGTTGTCTTAGGAATGTCACTTTCTCTAACCTCGAGTTGATGGTACCCAGATCTAAGGTCTATTTTGTAGAAACACGTAGCACCCTGTAATCGATCAAACAGATCATCAATTTTGGGAAGAGGATACTTAGCCTTTATGGTGACCTTATTTAATTGGCGATAATCTATGCACATTCTAAGAGAACTAGAACTAGAGCACCCTAAGGTAAGATGCTCGATCTAATGAAAACCTTATCTAGGAGGTCTTTTTAGCTGTGTTTTCAACTCTTTTAACTCTGAAGGAGCCATACGGTACAAAGGGATAGAAGTTGGATGAGTATCTAAGAGGATGTCTATCCTAAAGTCTATCTCCCTATCAGGAGGGAGTCCAGGTAGATCATCTGGAAAGACTTCTGGAAATTCATTGACAACTAGAACAGGCTAGAGAAATAGTGTCTTGGCACTGAAATCTTTGACTCTGAATAAATGGTATATACACCATTTGGAAATTAACTTTCTAGCTTTGAGATATGAGACAAATTGACCTTTAGGAAAAACTGAGGTACCCCTCCACTCTAAGACTAGCTCATTAGGAAACTAATACTTGAAGACCCTAGTTCTACAATCTATGAAGGCATAACAAGCATGAAGTTAGTCCATGCCTAGAATGAAATCAAAATCTATCATGTCTAACTCAACCAGATTAGTTATGGTATCTTTATGGTAAACTGATACTTGACAACCCTTATAGACTCTTTAGGCTAGAATAGGTTCTCCAATAAGAGTGGAAACACCGAAAGGCTCAAGAAGACATTTTGTACTTATCTCAAATTTCGTGTCTACATAGGGAGTCACAAATGACAATGTGGCACCTGGGTCTAACATTGTATAGACATCATAAATGAATACTTTGAGCATATCGATAATCACATCTAGTGAGTTCTCCTGCTCCTATCTAGTGGCCTTCACATATTGATGATTTGTGCCCCATCTATCCCTGATATAGCACCCCTCTGAACTGGCTTACCCTATGGTACTGAAGAAACAAAACTGAGACTTTTGATCCCTAATGCTTTACCTCCCTATAGAAAAATCTTTTAAAAGATGCCCCAACTAACCACATCCCAAAAAACCATTTGTGCCTACAAGGCACTCTCCTGGATCAGACATGACACACTTACCACAAACTGGATAACGAGTCAATCATTGAGCTATACTCCCTTGTGACTGACTGCCATGAACTCTATGGCTCTATGATCCCTACTTATTCCTGACCCTCGGTGCAGATGCACTGGTAAATGAAGGTGCTGGTCTAGATACCTTAGGCTGAAAGAATGAATGACTGGAAATTTCTACCCCCTTCTTACTTGTCTCTTGGCCTGATGTATTGGCCCTCTTGTTTCTAAACTCCTCTCTATCCTATATCTTCTCCTCCTCTATTTGTTGTACGTAAGTCATTAAGTGAACTATGTCCATATCCCCAATTAGCATAGTATTATTTTTCCCTCTCTTAGTTATTCGAGACAGCCCTAATATAAATAGATCCATCCTAGTATGCATATCTACCACCATAGTCAGAGCATAAGAGGATAGTTGAGTGAATTTGAGGTTGTACTCCCTCGCACTCATAGTTTTCTGCTTCAAATTCAAAAAACTCCCTCACCTTAGCCTGCCTCAACTCTCTAAGAAAGTACTCACCCAAAAAGGCCTCCTTGAACACTGCCCAACTCAAAGTTAGTGCCCATTCTACTCTATCTCTCTTCCACTGATCAAACTAGAGTCTAGCTACTCCCTTGAGCTGGTAGGAAGCTAACTCAACTCGCTCTGCATCACCTGTGTGCATAACCTGAAATACTTTTTGGACCTCTTTAATGAAGTTCTCAGGATCCTCCTTCACATCAGACCCCGTGAACACAAGTGGGTTCATCCTCAAAAATTCACGAACCCTGGTGGTATCTGAACCATCATATCTGCAATCTCGTTGTCAATCTCCCTATGTAGTGACTGTTTGTGCCAAAGTCTGGATGGCCTAGAGAAACTCAGCATTAGAGATATCTACTTGTGATGGTTACTCAACAGGTATAGCTGGACCTTTAGGTCCCTCAGAAATTGGTGAATTAGGGTAGTTTGTATCCTACTCGGCTGGGCATCCTCTACCTTTGGCTGATCTATCCACTCTATGTGGAGGCATGATCTAAAACACAAGGCGTGAATGCACGAATTAGAATGGACTAAATAGAGGTAAACTCTAAAGCATGACAGGGAATGGAAATTAATAATGATACTTTCTAATTCCCTGTAGCATCTCTATTGTGGATGTGGTGTGCTTCATACTAATAATATGAACTCTACTAGACATGGCTCCACAAACACCCTAGGACACTTGAACTTTGTGCTCTGATACAAAGTTCGTCACATCTCAAGTCTACATCCTGGATGTGGCTAGTACGCAGAACCATTTCTGGTCCAAGCGAATCACTTGGCCTAGCTACTTTACTTAGCAGAAGATTTAAATAATAGATGATGGGCTTAGATATAATAAGCTAAAGATACTACAAAAATCTAAACAAACTGAATAGTTGAAATATCCCAAAATAACTGAAAGTAAGAACTAAACTCCTGTCATCCAGTATATGAAATCTCTAACTAAAACAATCTAAGATAACTACCATGATAGGCCCATGGTAACCACAAGAAAGAAATACCAAAACATAAATAAAGACTCCAAAGCCTCTGACTGGTAAGAGGCCTTACCGATGGTTGAATGAAATGTTGGTCCTTAACGGAGCATCTACTAAGGGAAAGTATCACTTGCTATGTATCATAAAATGATGCAGGTCTAAAGGATGTCAGAACGTGAGATGTACAAGCATATAAATAGCCAAATGGGGGACTTAGGATAGGACACTTTACTCCAAAGTAACTAAAACATGTCTTGAAATAGGGTAGCAGTGATAATAGATAGAGTGTATGTAGAAAGTAAATACATATGTTGAAACTCTGTATGCAAAAATTAGTTTATTCTAGTTGGGGAGTTTTAACAATCTCTATAAGCTTTGTGATGATACAACATCCTGCACCACTGCAAGAGCCGTCCCATACTTTGACAGGATAAGGGACGAAAATTAGGGTAGTGGATCCATCCCAAAATTGGTCATCTCAGTAGAAATGAGGAGTTGTACTCTTGGTACAATCCTATCCTACGCCAGCTACGTAGTTTATGAGTTCAAGTTATTATTACTCTCACTCATATCGGTGTTCAATACTACTCCCAAAATAACTTTTATAATATTCATAACTTAAGAGTGAAAGTTCTCAAAAAATGCTTTTTTAATCTGTTTGGACTTTAGCCAACTTTAGCTTTGCTCAACTTATCTCAATTTGTCTCTTTTCTTTGATTGACAGATGTATCAATTCAATATTTCTTAAAAATAAAACTTACTACTCAGCTATATTGTAAATACAAATGCTTTGGAAACTCCTTGAACTCAACTCAATACTATAGGCAAAAATAGTTTCATGAAGTATATATAAGGTTCTTATAATTACAACCTTAACTTGATAACTTAATTTAGTAGTGAAATCAGTAAAGACAGAAAATTTTATAAACATGTATCTCAATGAAATTGACTAATATATAATGGGAAAAACTTGATCTCAATTCATAGACTTGATCTTGGTCAGAGACTAGTAGTAAAGATATTAGAAATAACATAGGATAAATTTTGTAGGGCCTTACATACTTGTGAAATTAATTTATTGAAGATTTTGAAGAATGTATTTGAAAGCCCTAGCTTTTGCTCTTTTGAAACTACGTTCTAAGTTTTGAGAGGATTTAAGCATTGATGATTTGAGGAGTCTTATTTTTGGGATTTAATTAGGTGAAAACTGACAAGTTTAGGCTTAAATGGTGAGAAAATATGAAAATATCCTTCTTTAAAATCGTTGTTTGAGTCGGTTATGAGTACATTTACGGCCCGTAGGAACCCATCCGTAAGCTTTTGGATAAATTCTGGGTCACTGGATCGATTTCACGAGCCCAATATAAGACCCCATAGATTGGTCTGTAAATTCTAGGACCAAAAAAATAGATTTTTAGGACTTTTTTTCATGAGTTAGCAGACGGGTAATACTTTAATCCATGACCCGTAATAGGTTTCATAGGTACACCATTACTCTAGTAGTCTGTAGGAAACAGCTATAAATTAGACCCTGAACTCCAAATGGGGTGAAATTAGTTGCATTAGAAAGCTAATTCAAAGAGATTTCACTTGGTAGGTCATACGCTATCTAATTCTTTGTATGCTAAGAGTCATGGTTATCTAAAGTTGACCCTTGCATAATCCAAAAAGAAAAACTTAACTGGTAGGAAGATTTTGAACTCAACTAAGCACTAGAGGCCTCTCATGGCCCGAATTATAATCTCTGGTAAAATTACCAAAATACATCTAGATGAGAGGCAGTTGCATAACACGTCTTTCCAAACACCAATGGTGAATTTGAGGTTGGAAATGTGATCAACACGAAAAATTGAGTGGGAAAATGGTCTTGGTTGATTTTATAGCAGCCGGATCAAAAGATAATTTTTTGATGCGAAAATGCAATTCCAAAAAAGTACACAACATGTCCATGTCGCAGACTCATCACATACTTACACTTGGATGTGATCTCAATATTTCCTATGGGATTGGAAAACTCGATCAAAAAAATTTCGGCAAAAAACTCTCAAATTTGACCAAGTCCACAACGCGGACTTGGTACGCTGAAGGAAAATTTTTCAGTTTTTCATGAGGAGCATTGCAGACATTTTCCAACCCTTCCTAAACTTAAAACACGATCAAAATAGATCATTCTGAGCGTAAAAAGGGTTTTAACACCTATTCCTAAGTCTCTCTAATTTTTCAACGGAGACTAGGGCTAAGGAGAAGAGAGGAAGAGTGAGGATTCAAGAGAATTGAGGATGAATTCTTGCTAGATCGATTGTCAAACTCCTTACTAGGTATGTAAGGCTAAACTAAAATATGGGATTGTCTCTCCATGTGCCCCCATTGATAGTAATAGAAAAAATCTGATTGTATTGAGTCTCCATGCATGTTTCTTGAATGTTTTCTTGTAAGTTATATATATTCTATGTATTTTCACATGTTTATGATTATCATAAACTCAATTTTACTGATTGACTACTTTTCATGAGTTATTTCACAAAACCTACATATTAGTTTGTAAAAGAATACATGAATAAACTTAGGAAATTGAGTCTAGAGCCCTGATTGAGAATGATGATTGTGATTGTGATGTGAGCATGATTATAGGTTGATAGAACTTGATGGTCCGAAGAGTCCCCATAAATGAACTCTAAAGATTGGTCTAATTGATGGTCTTCTTAATGATTGGTCTAAGATCCATTGAAAGATATGATTGAGAATTGACTTGATTTGATGGTTAATAGGCAAAAAGGCTCGATTGTAATAGAATTAATGGATTGATAAGAGTCCTTACGAGACTCATTAATTGGATTGATTGAGATGGATTATTTATGAGCATTGAGTCATGTGAGGAGTATCGAGCATCGAAATGATTAAGAGTAAGCCCAACTCGAACTCATTAACTACGTCGCCAACGTAAGTGAGGATTGAACCCTTAAATTGGATGTTCCCTCTTAATTGGATGTCCCTAAAATAATAGTGGACTTGATTGATCGAATCCATTACGAATTCGATTCGTTCTTTACCTGGCAAGTACGGAACAGTTGTGGCACCATCAGCAGGATTGTTGTACAATCATTAGCTTATAAGTGATTGTTGTGGATAAAAGAAACTCCCAGGTAGGTTTTATACTAATAGTCCTCTGACTTGATTTGATTGGATTGGATTGGATTGGATGGGATTGGATTGGATTGGTCATTATCTACTCTTTATTTTTGCTTTAGATAGACATTTAACATCCTGATTGAGTATTTTTTGAATTGATGTTATTCTATATTATTCTACCTTTATCTGTTTCATTCAATCATTTTACATACTTGTACATTTCATATACTGACATCCATTTGGACTACATCATTTCATGATGCAAAGACAGGTACTAAAGATCATCAACAGGCACACCGTTGAGGATCTATTCCAGCTGAGTTGGTGAGTCTCCCTTACTCTAGAGAATTCTTGTGTATATTTTCATCTAACTTTTAGAGTCAGAATTTTGAGTAGCTTTATTTTGAATTGAGGTAGCCATGGGTTTGTCATTAGCACCATTGAACAGTTGATAGAGGTTTCATAGACTAGAGGTCGTTTTGTTGATCGGATATTATGTTGAGCTAGTTTCTTTCATGCTAGCCTAATTAATTTGATATGACTTTATAAGACTTGGGTTGTCCACCTTTAATTAATTTTCATAGTCTTTCGCAGATATGTTAAATATACTGATGGAGTGATGGAGTGAGTGTGAAGAGACTAAGTGGTTCGCTTAGGGACTTGCAGTAGTCTCTGAGTGTTGGCCATGCCTAGGTACTCTCTCGGGGTATGAAAAACTTGGTATTAGAGCACAGAGTTCAAGTTCCTAGGGAGTTTATGAAGTTATGTCTAGTATAGTCTTGTTTATGGGTGTATTGTGCACCACACTTGATAAGCAGGAGACTATAGGATATTAGGAATTGTTACACTTCTTTCATATCCTGATTCATACGATAGAATTAACCTTTATGAAAACTCTCTTCTCACTCGTGCGTTACGCGTTTACAGAATTATGATAATGCCTCTAAGAAGAGCTGTTAGAGGAAGAGGATGTCCTTCTAGACAGAATGTCAACCAACCCGAACCCCAGCATCATGATGAACCCATAGCCACAGCTATCCTTGCTAAGCAGCCACCACAGGCTGAAATCTCGAATGTTGAGCTTCACTAGGCTATCCAGACTTTAGCCTAGGCTTTTATTCCTTCTTCTTCTCCTCTTTTTTCTCATTATTGCTTTTACTCTTACTTCCTTTCTCTTCGATGATCAATCAACCCTTAGAGATTTAAATATTCAAAAAAACTAGCATAACAAATATTTTTAAAAAAAATAGTTCAATAAATATTCAGTGTATACTTCATATATGGATAATATATATTCAACTTTTTTAATGTATCATAATGTATAGTTAGTATAGGTCATGTATACTAAATTGTATTAAGCTTTTTGAGTTTATCACGATATAGCCAATGTATATTTTCTATGACGTTTGACTGTTCTTTATATAAATAAAAATATAGATATATTTCTTGTAAACTAATTACTTTATTGTTTACATTTGAAATGATCGCTCAATTAGTATAATTAGGTAAAATGGCCACTCAATCATTTTACTTACAAGAAATTGACCCAACTTTTTAAAATTATTCAAACTGGTCATTCGATCATACTATTTTCTTCGTCATTCTTTCAATTTAGCCATTAATGACTTCTTCCTCCTCTCTTCCTCCTCCTCTGCCTTATCTTCCTTCTTCTTCCTTTTCTCTTTGTTGCTTTTAGTTTTTTCTCCTTTTTCTTCCATGATTATTCAACCATTAAAGTTTCAAATATTTGAAGAAATTAGCCTAATAAATATAGACTCTGGGTGGGTTGGCTGGGGTGGGGAGCGATGGTATCAAGGTTGAGTTTAACTTCTTCTTTTTTTTCGAGGATAGTCACTTTTTGAAAAGTTGAGAAAAATAAATTAATTTGAAAAATATTTTTTGAAAAAATTTATGTGAAGCAAACATGAGAAAATTTGAAAAAAAATCGAGAAAAATATATTTCTCCATTCCGAGCAAACTCTAAACCTCTAATTTAGAACCATTCATATAGTTGAAAAATGGGTGATTATACGGATGGTCCCTCCCAATTTCTA
>JAABOM020044809.1:0-53791 GCA_011800125.2 Solanum clarkiae | reverse complement strand
TAATCTTTGCAACTCTACCCTCAAATGACTCTTATGCTCCTCCTCACAATGAGAATACATCAAAATATCATCAATGATGACCACTACAAATAAATTAAGGTAGGGTTTAAAGACCCTATTCATAAGATCCATGAAGATGGTCGGTGCATTGGTCAACCCAAAGGACATCACAACAAACTCATAATGCCTATACCTAGTCCGGAAGGCCATATTGGGAATATCACACTCCCTCACCTTCACTTGATGATACCTGGATCGAAGATCAATCTTAGAGAAGTGACTAGCCCCTTATAATTGATCAAACAAATCATCAATTCTTGGAAGAGGATACTTAATCTTTATGGTAACCCTATTGAGTTACTGGTAGTCAATACACATTCTAAGGGACCCATCTTTATTCTTCACAAACAACACCGGTACACCCCAATGTGATCGACTAGGACTAATGAAACCCTTCTCCAACAAATCCCTCAATTGCTCTTCAACTCCTTTAACTCCACCGTGGCCATATGGTAAGCGTGAATAGAATGAGTTGAGTATTTGGAAAGAGGTCTGTACAAAAATCTATTTCCCTTTTGGGAGGAACACTGGAAAGGTCATTCGAAAAGACATCAAGGAACTTATTTACAAATGGAATCGAATCTATAGGAAGAACCTTGGACTCCACATCCCTTACCCTCACAAGATGATAAAGACACCCTTTAAAGATCAACTTATGGGCTTTAATGCAAGAGATGAACCTACCTTTGACCACCACATCATGAGTCTCCCACTCAAGGATGGGTTCATTTGGGAATTGAAATTTGACCCTACGGGTTCTACAATCAATAGAGGCATAGTATGCATACAACCAATCCATCCCAAGTGTGATATCAAAATCCACCATTTCCAACTCAACAAAATCACAAGGCAATATCTTATACAAATGGGACAATTTCTATAAACCTATCTACTAACAATGGATGCACCAATAGGAGTAGACACCTCATAAGACTCACACAACAATTCGGGCTCCACATGGGACTTTGTGGAAACAAAGGGGGTAACAAAAGAAAGAGTAGCACCTGAATCAATTAATGGTTACATATCAAAATCAAAGACTTTTAACATACCGATGATGACATTGGGAACCTCTTCAACCCTTGCCTCCCTTGGAGTGCATAAAACTGATTGTTCCTTGGGGCCCCACTTTGTTGACCACCTCTCCCCAAAGGAACAACATTTGCACCTTGTGGACAAACCTCCTTACCCTTGTTGAGGTTACAAGGACAATCAATCTTTTTGTGACCCACTTCCCCACATCCATAACATGCATTAGTTTCCTTCAAACATGGGCCCCCATTACCCCTACCACATTTTGGACACATAACATTTGGCACCACACCACCATTACATTGGGCCCTTGGGAAGTCATTCACAAACTCCCTATTAGAAGCATGAGAAGTCCCTTGGGCTTGATGGAATCGGCTACCCTTTCAACTTTGGAACTTTCCCTCAAAACAGGCCCTCTTGGCCATATTACTCCTCATCTTCCTCAACTTTTTCTCCTCCCTTTGCTCAGCATAGATCATCAAACGGGACAAATCCATGTCAATAATCAACATAGCATACCGACATTCCTCACTCACTAAATTGGATACACCCACTATGAGCATCTTCATTCTAGACATTGGCTCGGCAACCAAGTGGGGAGAATATTTTGAGAGTTGATTGAACTCGAGGGTATACTCCCTCACACTCAAAGACCCTTGTTTCAAATTCACAAACTCCACCATCATGGCCTCCCTAAGCGCAAGACGGAAGAACCGATTAAAAAAAGCCACCTTGAACTTCTCCCAAAGCACCACATTATTGATTCTCTTCTCCTCCTTCCATAAATTAAACCATATTTGTTCTACCACTTTGAGTTGGTAGGCTGCCAACTCTGTTTTTTCTTTAGATCTAACACCCATGATAGCCAATACCTTGTAGACCTCATCAATGAACTCTTGAGGGTCCTCATCTACCTTAGACCTATTGAATTTGGGTGGGTAACCCTCATGAAATCCCTCACACCGAGATGTCAATGTAGGAGCATGAGGAGCTTGGGCCCTTTGGTTGGCTTGGTTAGCCACAACTTCTGCTAACAAAGTGAGAGCATCCCAGGGCTCACCATGAGCCGGTTGTTCCTCGGGATTGCGGGCTCTCCTTCCTCTTGTATTAAGCATGATCTACTATAGAAAAGAACAATCATTAGCGGGAAAAACCTTACTTTAACTCTATACAATGACTTAGAACATGAAAAATGGGAACATCTCTAAAATGTCTCATAGCCTCCAACTCATAATTGTGGTGTACAACACGATGAAGAATAGGACTCTAATTGATGCGATGTATTGGATACCAAGGACCATTAACATCCTAGTGCTTTGATACCAAGTTTTTTATGACCCAAGCCTAGGACCTAGATGTGACACGGTGAATGGCGAACACGAAGTTACCTCAAATAGGCCTCTTAACTTATCATTACAAATCATTGGTCATGGAAGCAATTAAACCACAAAATAAGAGTAGAAATAAGGGGAAAGGGATGAAGGAAAACTTTCATAACATAAGAATCAAAACAAGAGAGTCAAGGCTCAATACATAACATTGTCCAACAACACCTCTACTACAGAGATAAGAGTGGGAACCAAGACAAGCTACTGAGATCACCCTCATAGTCCATAGATACATCAAGAAAGACAGTCTTAGTACATAGCATGAGATCATAGACATTGTCCCCGTAATGGAGGACTCACCAATTAGGTTGAGGGAAATTGTACTAGTCACATGGAGATAGATGCTTAAGTGGGGTTTTGGTTTCTACATGTTGCCACCATGTAGGCATAGAGTATATATTAGCACGTTTGGCTGTACTAAGTATATAGGATGCAATGCAACAAGAGACAAGAAAAATAATTGAAATGCATAAGCATAGGCAATGAGTAGCATATATCTATATGGCATGCGTGGAAGATGCTTGAAGTAAATCATGTTTACATAGAACATAATACGTGCGGAAGAAGAAACTGTCATTATAGAGTTCATAGTTTATCAAGGTACAAACCCCTTGATTGTTGGTGGATCATCTCACATTACCACCCATGGTGATTGAGGTAAAAACCTCTCAATCTGGTTATTAAGGTACAAACCCCTCGACATGGTTACCCAGGCTCTTAACTCCCCGAGTAAGGCATGGTCAATTTCCAACACTATGTAGGAGAATATCATATACATGCATTTCCTTTCATCATCATAAAGTCATTCAACTCATAAGATATGCATTGGACCGTCAATTCCTCAAGAAACCATAACTGGACATTTTATCAAACACTTGGCGGGTGTGTAGAGCTAGTGTAAAACAATACAACCATCCAGCAATACTTGATAACACCGTCAGCGCAATATACACTAAAACCCTTCATCAAACCCAACATTGGATCTAATATTCGTAGCTCAAAACATGTTAAATCAATCACAATTTCATGAAACCCCAACATAGTTCATAGTCAAATTCATGGTAAGTAAATCAACTTAAAATCATGAAATTTAAATAAAAAGAAAGCTTAGGCTTCATGGGTGAAAGGAACCCATCAATGAAACCCACATACCTTGACTTTGGGGAAATCCTTGAAGAAGATTTGAATGGAGACTTGAAGCTCGGATGCATTCCTTAAGATATGGAAGAGACTTGGACACTTGAATTTTGAAAGGAATATTAGTCTAAGTGTTTGAGTGATTATAGGAAAATGTCTTGAATGATATGAAGGTGAAATATGGCTAAGTATAGGTATTCTTACATATGGGAGGACTTAGGCCCACGACCCAAAAGCCTCGGGCCGAGAAAAAAACATTTGCAAAAAAATACACAGGTCCACAATGGAGGCGCATCGTGGTACTATCATGGACAGACACTGGATAAAAGATTTTTGGAAAATTGAAATTGCGATTCGTTTGCCCTTAAATCGGGACTAGAACCATTTGCCACTCAATTTTGCCCCCCTAATAAAGAATATGAAGCCAAATTTTTGATATCACGCACGAAATTTGAGATATATGAAAATTACGATCCCGGGCATTTTTCACGCATATTTTCGAGCACTTTTTGGGTCATTTCTACTCGTCCCTGCCATCTTTGCTTCTGACTTAGCGGTCTTATATATCTCCTTAAGCATAAGCTATTCATCTTCATCCCTACACTCCAACCACTTCGTGTAAGGAACTTTCTTATCTTTCAGTTTGCCTGAACTTCATCATTCCACCATCAATTGCCCTGATATCCACCAAAGGTCCCTCTCGAATATATATATAGTCAAATCCAGTACCCTATCCGATAGATCCGTGATGCATATTGATCGTGGACCAATACTATATAGGGACTTGAATTTTTATTCTTTTTCTTTTATTCTCTATACTACCACTTATCTGTTGGATGTCCAATTCAAGATCCCTTGCCTCTGACTTACAGTTCTAAAGCACTTCGGACTTTGGATCAAACACGATTTAAGATCAAAGAAACGGGTTTGGTTTAAAATATGGTTAACTAAAGAAAAAAGCTAAAGCTCAAAGGGGCTAACTAAGGATGCTTAGATTGGGTGTGTAAAAAGCTTTAAAAATACTAAGGCTACCAAAGAAATTCCTAGATCCTTTCCTCCAAGTTCAATTCCTACCAAGTCTAATCCACATTCCTAACCTGTTCTAGAAACTATTGCAACATAGAGTAATAAATTAGCTCACTCGCTCCTAGCACACTCTCATAATAAGGTTAACGCTAGAATTACTATAACATTGTTCACATGAATTCAAAATTAAGCACATACATTTGTGAAGTATAAGATTCAAGCATTAACTACTTGGAATTCAAGTGATTTAGTTATCTTGATTCACATACCGCGTACAATGCCTTTTATACAACTACCGACACTCTATATAAGATGCACATTGATGAATACCCTTAAGACAGTCATCATCCATTCGTCATAGGACCGTATCACTCAACTATGACTACTACTAGTATTCCAAGAACACAAGTAATCATAACTAATATATTGCACAAACTAAACATTCACATGACTACTAATATTCAGGCATCAACATACTTACTAATTACAGACCAAATGAAAAATCAAAATGATGTCCAACAAAAAGCAAGAAACATAAAGTAAAGCAGTCTTAGTACAAAGCCGAATCAAACAACCTAAAGCATAATCAACAGAATACTCCCTCCCCATACTTAAGATTAACACTGCCCTCAGTGCTAGCCATAGAAAAGTTGTGGAATTGAAGAGGGGTGCTCACTCCTTTGGGCCTGGCAAGATGGGCTCACCCCCAACATTGACTGGATCCTCCTCTTTGATCTCGTCCTCATCCAAATTCAAAGCCTCTCGTGCCTCATTGGGGTTCGTGGGGATATCATCCTCCATCGCTCGACAAACTGAGGCCCAATGACCAATACCACATTGGCATGGGCATTTATGGTAGCAGGACTCTGCCTCATGTAGCTCTTGCTGGGTAGAAGGGTGCTTGCCTATACTATGATGTAGCATCTCAAGCTCGAACATGCACCCCATAATGAGCTCGTCTCAATGGTTCCTCTCCGCTATGGTGATCACAGGTCCCGTAGACTTCTCTGGACCCTTAATGTTGGAAAAATTGTAGGGAGAGGCCACAATGCGTGGGAAGTAGTCAAGATCCTCAATAGGAACACTTGCATGACTATACAACTCAGTAATAAGACCTCCAAATTCATACCTGCACCTATGGTAGACTCGAGCTTTCCTTATAGTTAGCGTGAAAATGGCTCCAAAATTGAGCTTTGCCCCGATCATGAGTACAAAGGCGAAACACACTGTATTCCTCATGAAAGTCATGAAGTGTTGCCCCGGGAAGAAAGAGTGTGTCACAATCTTACTCAAACTTGAGCTTCCCTATTCATGTATGTGAAGGGGAAGGACTGATAGTAGTGCTTATTAATGTGGCGAATCCATTTAAACATGGAATTTACCCCATCTAGGGTGTGATGAATAGCCCTATAAGGAGGATAAATCTGGAGCTCCGTGAAAGGACTCAAGGGGACATCCATGGTGCCAAAGACCCCATTAATAGCCACCGAGGTGATGTTCACCTCCACCCCAAGACTGTAACCACCTAACAAAACATAGCTCCTACTACACAACTCCAAGTATACCCGATCCCACACTTAAATTCAAGCCACGAGGTGAGATGGTACTTAGACTTCCCATCTCAATACGAGCTACTAACAGAAAATATGACGGCATAACCCTACAATTTAGTTCAACAATACATCCCCTATGCTTCAATTCCAACACTTTCATCACCCCGGACATTCATAACCTTGTTCAAGACTATTATTTCAACCATTCAATCCAACATATAAATTACAACAAAATTAACCCATAGGGGTAAAAATCAAGCATCATTGAACAAGCAAAATTTTGAGAAACACTTACCTTACTTGAAGAATACAAGAGTAGACAATCAAATCCTTGAAGAATTTGAGGCACGGTATGGATTAATTTAAATTTATATGGGTGTTTGGAAGAGGAAAATAGAGAGAAGAATGAAAGGGAAGGGGTTTTTCATCGGGTTGGGGAGAGAAAATAGGAGAAAAAATGTAGGGGGGTTTAAATAGAGTATGGGACACATGTGAGAATGGAAAATAGTACATGTACACGGTAGTCCAAGACACGGTATGGACACTTATATAAACTTCTATATTTTTGCGTTTTTAACTTACCTGTGCGCTAGCCCATGACCCTTTCTGCGAAAGTGGTGTGTCGCATGCGTATCGCGGACCATCACTATTTTGGGGTCTACAAAAGATTTTTTTTCAACTCCGGACCCTGAAAAAATTCCCTAACAGCTGAATATGCTACAAAAGTGAAAAAAGTTAATCCAACAAAAGAAACACAAAAAATACCTAATTTTGATCACTGGAAAATGAAGATGCAAAAATTTTGCACCAAAATGCATAGGACCCTACGATGCATATTAGTCGTGGGCGTACAATTGGTGCAATTTTTAAATTTTCTATGGTTTTTTAAAATAGAAATAAAGCAAAAAATAAAATAGTTACCATTACCTTACCATGGGTTGCCTCTCATGCAGCGCTTGATTTACCGTTGCGACACAACTCATCATCACATTATTGATCATTGGTCAACTCCATGGCCTATTCTTTCTTTCTCGTGTCCTTACCATAGCAGTGTTGGATATGCTAACCATTCGCCAAAAACGTTTGGTTCGTGGCCTCAACTTTAAGCTCAACTGCTACATATGGCTTCACAATTACCACAACACACGACCTACTCCACTTTGATCTCAGCTTCCTTGAAAACAGTTTCAAATGAGAGTGAAAAAGAAGTAAATGTTGTCCTGGCTCAAAATTGCGCCTGATGCCACTTCTTAGTCTTCTCCTTATAAAGCTTGACGTTCTCATAAGCTTGGAGCTATAATTATCCAACTGTTCCATTCTCTTTCTCCCTACGAGCTCGAGATCGAGATCGAGCCTTTTTATGGCCCAATATGCTTGGTGATCAACCTTAATAGAGAGACGACATGCCTTCCCATAGACCAACCAGTATGGAGATATGCCCATTGGTGTCTTGTACGATGTCCTATATGTCCACAAGGCCTCATCAAGCTTGATGGACCAATCCTTCCTCTTGGCATTGATGGTCGTCTACAGGATCTATTTCACCTCTCTATTGGACACCTCTACCTGATCGCTCGTCTGAGGGCGGTAGGATGTGGCTACCTTATGCCACACTTCATACTTAGCTATTAGATTCTTCACTATTTTGTTGATGAAGTGTGCACCCCTATCATTGATGATAACTCTCGGAGTCCTAAAACTTGTGAAGATCTGCTTCTTCAAGAACTTGTTCACCACCTTGGAGTCATTGGTGGGCGAAGCTACCACTTCCACCCATTTGGAGACATATCAATTGCAATTAAGATGTAGTGATTGCCAAAAGAGGGTAGGAATGGACCCACGAAGTCCATCTGCCATACAACGAAGATCTCCACCTCCAAGATGTTATTTAGGGGTATGGCATGCCTCTTTGAGATGGTACTAGTCTTCTGGCATGCATCATTAGCTCTCACAAATTGAATAGCACCTCTAAAGAGAGTGGATTAGTATTAGTTAGTGATCCCGACTTAGTGAGTCCTTTCTTCCGTGATGAACTATTGCTTTTGCTTGAAGCTTAGAATCTCACTCCTTAGGTCGGCTGTCTTGCCAGATGAGAAAAATCGAGTAAAGAACTTTTGAGAAAGATCATCCTAATAAGTGATGGAGTCGGATCACTCAATTTGTAGTAACCTTTGTGCTTCCCCCAACAGTGAGAAAGGAAACAAGGTCATCCTTACATAGTCTCTTTTCACCCCTGTAGGGATGAAATTATCAGCAATCTCCAAGAAGTTCTACAGATGGAACTATGGGTCTTCATATGGAAACCTAGTGAATTTCGCTATGTAATGTAGCAATTGGACCATATTTTTCTTAAGCTCCCAGTGACCACCGAGTTCTGGCTTTAGAAAGCAGCTAGTGACATTGGTAGTTCGAGGGATTGCCATAGTTGGTTGGACAAAGCAATGTATTTTATGCTATAAGTTGATTCTATTATGTCTTGACTCTATGTTATGACAAGTTTTCCCTTAGTCCGTCTTTTCCTTATTTCCATTCTTTATATGTCATTTTATTGTTTCTACGACCAAAGATGTGTAATGATATGCTATGAGGCTTGTTTAAGGTTCATTTGGGTTCCCCATTCACCGGTCACGTCTAGGGCCTAGGCTTGGGACGTGACAATGATGGTATTAGCGCACTAGCTTGTTAGATCCTCAGAGTCCAACGCACAACGTCGATTAGAGTCTTATTCATGGTTGTGTTGTATACCACAACTATGAGTAGGAGGCTATGAGATGGTTAAGGAAATGTTTCCCTTCTACATGGTCTATGTCGTTCTTTAGAAGTGAGATAGGGATTTCCCCTCCAACTAACATTCGTTGCTCTTTTAGTTGATCATGTCGCTTCAAAGAGGAAGGTGAAGGAAGGTAAGTAGAAGGTTTTGATTTCGATGGATCCGAGTTTCACTATTTCTTCTCTATTCTTATAGTTGATGGTGGGGCTTCTTCTGTGCCCCAAGTTATGATGTGAACCTTTGGTGTTTATCTCTTGGTTGGATATATTGTTGCTAGAAAGTTCATAGATTTTGATCCAGGTTTGTATTGCATTAGGTCTTACTTTGTGGCTTGTTGGATTTGATGTGGTGGATTTTGATGTTGTACTTGGGATGAAATAGTTGCATACATGTTGTGTCTCCATGGATGCTGGACTCATAGAGTTAGAATTTGACTCCCTAATGAACTCGTCTTTGAGTGGGAGGTTGTTAAATGGTAGCAAGGAGGGTAGGTCCATTCTTGACTTAAGGTACAATTGGTCTCTAAGGGGTTGCATTTTTCATCTTGTGAGAAATGGAGGTGTTGAACCTAAGTTGTTATATCTATAGAATTGTTGTTGGTGGTAGATGAGGCTTTGAATGTCCTTTCCGATATTTTGAATTTTGGGGTAGTGTCCTTTGGTTTAACTAGTACACTGGGTATTCCTATAAGTCTCATAAGTAAGATATTTAGTCCCTATTCTAATAGGTTTATGGTTTTTTTAGTGATGATAATGTGGTTCTTCCCTAATGAGGAAGTGCATGTGAATCATTTGAGAGTAGTACTACGAGTTTGATGAAGAAGGTTGGGTGCTAAGTGGGTGAGATGGGAATCTTGGTGGTAAGAGTTTGCCTTCCTAGGTTGTGTGGTGACAGGTGATGGTATTAAGGTGGACTTTAATAAGATAAATGTGATTAGGTGTTAGCCCAGACCTTGAGTTCCGGGTATTAGAATCTTCTTGGGTTTAGTGGGCTATTACTGGGGATTGTGAGTAGGTTCTCTTCTATTGTTGGTCCTATGACTTAGTTGACTCTAGCTAAGGCCATGTCGTGATCGACGTTTTGAGTAGGGTGATTTGATAGGTCGGGGAATTGATATTTCTTGTGTTATCCCTTGGTGCTAGTAGGATTCATGTGTATGTGGGATTCATTTACAAATGCTCCTTTCACCATAAAGCCCAATCTTCCTTTTTACGAAAATTGCATGATTTCAAGATGTATTTCTTATGGGTATTTATTATTATGAAATCTGAGCATGAAACATGTTGGGGTTCTGTCTAATATTGTTAATTATGCATAAATATCTATTTTTAGCTTAACTATGAAGTGATCTTTGTCTATTGAAACTATACATGATTCAAGCTATGAAATCTATGAACTATTGTGAAGTTTTGGCATGATTTACAAGTTACCCGTGATGGGGTTTTACCATGATGTTGGTAGGCTGATTTACATGATTTTAAAATGCATTCATTTTACTATTTCATGATCTATACTCTTGTATTTTGCATGATTTGAACATGTTCTCATATGTGCCCACCAAGTGTTTGATGAAATGCCAACTTAAGAATTCTCAAGATATGTGCATGTTTTACAAGTCAAGTGACATCATCATGAATATAGGTTATCAAGTATGTTATGAATTCATGAAATTATCTATGATTATGCAAGTATGAAGTTAAGCCCTTTTCAAAAATTTATTTTCAAGAAAACCTACATGGATTTTTACTTATTTTAATTTGGGATTTGAATATTATAATTCCTAAAATTCTATTAATGTATGGGTAGTGTTTATTTGGTGATTTTAATACGACTTAAACCGTTATATGGGGATTTACTTTGGGTTTATGAAGTTATAAGTATGCATGTTCTCTTTTTGAATGATTTATGCATAAGAGATTACACTATGGATTTAAATATGGAATCAATTATGTTTTCATTTCAACTTTGTATTACAAATGTTGATTTCAAATGGAGTCTTAATTACCCATGTCATTCCTCATTGTTCATCGCATATGCATTCATGTACATGAATTATTTTGAAAAATGATTTGGAAAAATGACTATGGCCTCTTTGAAATTATGTACATGCATATCATAACTATTCTTGTAGGATGATGACTTATCTTGTTGCATTGGGGGTTTGGGGTAGTTTGTGCTACTTACATAGCATGTTTCTAATGAGTGTAAAACCCATAAGGTTATAAAATAATGGGTAAGGATAGTCAATCTATTTAGTCAACTAGGATGGGTCAGTCACTTCTATAAGATTGAACTTTGGTTTGGGTTTTGTCCCCAAGTGAGAATGAAGGTAGGTGATATCCCTAGGTGTTTTTTCGGGTTAGGAGTGATCATTATTAGTATTGATGGAGTTTTTTGGTTGACTTATGCGTTGGTGATGATTGTGGGTTTCTTGAATAGGGTCTTAAAACCCTACCTTAATATGTTTGTGGTGGTCTCTATTGATGAGGTATTGATTTTTTTTAGAGCTTGTGAATCATTTGGGGGTAGGGTAGCAAGTCTTAGAGGATGAGAGGTTGTTTACTAAATATGATAGGTGTGCATTGTGGATAGCAAGAAGGTTGTTAGAACTCCTTAGGTATTATGGTATGAGTGTGCACTGGTTTTTTTCGATAAGGCTAATGTTGTGGTTGGTACTCTAGATAGCCTAGCATGTGTTATTGATGGTGGCAAGAAGAGGAGACTAGTGAGGCCCATCGATTGGCTAGAATGGAAGTTAGGTTGAGGGAAGTGGAGAATGGTAATATAGTGTCCTTGGCAGTTCCAAATCTTCTTGGGTTAAGAGGTCTAGATTAGGCAAGGCCATGATTTATCCCTATTAGAGTTAGAAGTTTTGGATGAGAGAATGATAGAGTGTAGGTTGGCTCTCAAGAGGGAGATGGTGGCTATGGTACCAAGTGGGTTAGGTGTATTTAAGATTGACAATTAAGTTGAGGATTGTGAGTCCTTATAGAGTGTAGATGGAGGTTGGTAAGGTGGCATAAGTTTGGGAATTTCCTTTTGATGTAGATATGGTTCGTTCGATTCTTCATGCTTCTAGGTAGATGTGATGTGTTGGTGACTTTACTGTTATAGAACACTTTGAGGTTGTGGGTGTTAAGGAGGGCAATTTGGCTTAAGAAAAGGTCTCGTTGGGGGTGTTGGATGGATGAGTGGAGAATACGATTGACAATGATGTAGTATTCTTCAAGGCCCTTGGGAAGGGTCGTCTATTCGTATGTGTATCTCGCGGAGCCAAAGTGGGCATGGAGGAGCAATATCCATATCTCTTTCATTCTATACAATATTATGATAACACGTCAAGTCTTTTTTTATGATTTCAAGTCATGCATTTCAACCCCCTATGTCATTCATATGCATTCATATTTAAGTTGGCAAGTTTATGATGATTTTACACTTATGTTGAGATTTTGAGAACAGTTTTTTAAGTGTAATGTTGCATTCATATTGGGGCTGATTTGTTCATAATTACTCTTGTCTTGTATGTCTCTTCTACATTCGGGGATGAATGTTCCCAAGGAGGAGATATTGAAACGACCCCAAAAGTGCCTGAAAACGTGTCTCAAAAGTGCCCGGAATCTTTTTTTCCATATATCTAAAAATTCATTTGTTATTTCAAAAATCCAAATTCATATTCTTTTTTAGAGAGTCAAATTGAGTAGGAAATGGGCTAACCCGAATTTTAGAGAAATTGTACCAAAATCCAAAAATCGCAAAATACGCTATTTAGAAGGGTCAACTTTAAAGGGGCATATCTCTTATCACCCAAAGAATTGGGTGGCCAGCGACATATCAACAGAAACATCTTTGAATTATCTTTCCAATGCACTTTGTTTCACCTCATTTTGAGTTTGGATGAAGGATTTATGCCCATATTTGTAAAACTCATTCGTGGAGAAAATGCAATTTCTAGTAAGCAGTCTGCCTTACCTCCGCGATGCGCCCTAGTGTTTTTGGGTGCTTGTTTTAAATTTTTCGGTCCAAGACTTTTAAGTCTTGGGCCTAAGGGTTCCCACACTTTAAAATATATATACTTAGCCTTATTTCACCCTCATATCATCCTAAACATTCCCCAAAACTCACTCAAACATTTAGACTCATATTTCATCCTAAGTTTAAGTCCCAAACTCAAGACCAATCTTAAGGATTTCTTCAAGGATTTTATTCAAGCTTCAAGTCTCCATCTCCAACCTCTTTCAAGGGTTCTCCAAATCTAAGGTATGTGGTGTTGAACCATTGGGTTCTTTCACCCATGGTGCCTACGACTCCTTTTTACTAATATTACATGATGATTTCACATGTGGGTCTTGTATTTTGAGAAATTTACTGCACAGTGATTTTAGTTCATGAAAGTATGGTTGTTTAAGAATGTTTTAAGCTCTAAATCTTGGATCTAATGTTGGATTTGATAAGGGGTTTTGATGTAAATGTCTTGGGGGTGTTGCAAGGTGTTGATTGAAGGTTTTACTACAGATTTTCTTGCATGATTTCATCTCTAAATTGCATGGTCTTTTTCCCCCATTACACCCCCCCAAGTGCTTGATAAAATGTCCGACTAGGGTTTCTTGAGGAATTGAAGGTCCAATGCATGTTTTTTTGAGTTGAATAGTGTTATGATGATTATATGATGATGAAACGATGGTAGAATGATGATGAAACGATGTATAATGATAAGAGGAAGTGAAGGTGTATGATAACTTTATGATGATGAGAGTATGGTATTCATGAGTTGATTTCATGGAAAGTAGCAATAGTGATGAAATTTAACCAAGGTAAGGGGTTGGTACCTCGCTAAACCAAAGTGAGGGGTTCATACCTCATTAACCTTACTGAGGGGTTGATACCTCATTAACCAAAGTGAGGGATTGATATCTCATTAACCAAAGTGAGGGGTTGATACCTTATTATCCTAAGTGAGGGGTTTGTACCTCACACCAATATATGTTAGTCTATTCTTACACATGTGATACGTCCTATGCAAGCATGAGATACTTAAACATGTTTTACTTATGCATTTAACAGACATGCCATTTTGCTATATTATGCCTATTATCTATTGTATGCATTTTGATTATGAAGCCTATCTATTGTTGTAATGCATCCCACATACTTAGTACATTCAAACGTACTAATGCGTACTCTATGCCTATGTGATATCACCATGTAGGGACTGGAGCTCCTATTTATTCTTCATGTCGCTAGATGGATTGTTCAAGTTAGCCTTTGGTGAGTCCTCCATTCCGAGGACAAGGAATATTCTCTCACATTATATATTAAGATTCTCTTTACTTTATCGTATACTTATGACTATGAGGGTGAGCCTGGTTGTATGTCTTGGCCCTCGCCATTATCTATGTAGTAGAGGTGTTGTTCAACAAATCAATGTATTTTATGTTATGAGTTGATTCCACTATCTCTTGACTCTATGTTATGACAAGTTCTCCTTTAGTCCCTTTTTCCCTTATTTCCATTCTTTATATGTCATTTAATTATTTTCGCGACCAAAGATGTGTAATGATGTGCTGTGAGGCTTGTTTGGGGTTCCTCCGAGTTCCCCATTCGCTGGACACGTCTAGGACCTAGGCTTGGGTCGTGAAAAATTTAAGTTCACCATGCTTCTTTGTCAGTGGATATAAACGTATATCTCCATGTGGTACTCGATCCCCCCCTTCTTCCCCCTTTTAATAGAAAATGTATACTTTTGTAGCCTAGAAGGGGCCATTTTTGTAAGTAACAACTGCCTTTGTTATATGTGTAGCCTCTCCAAGCCCTTTGGTCAAAGGTGAGAGACGAATTTCACTATGCGACTTGGCCTATCTGCATATTTTGCAATACTAACCAGTACCTATAAGTCCCAGTACAACCTCTCCTTGGCCCATTTCAGTTGATTAGACGAGAACAAATCAATCGAATCATGTTAATCAACCTCTTTTCCTATTCATTACTATCTTGGTACAGTCAATAACACTAGGTGGATTCTAATGTTAGCCACCATTAGAAAACATGCAAAACGAAGAGAACTAATTAACATATGCATATACCCATTCCAAGAATTGTAAATTACCTGGGTTTACTTAGTTCTTCATGGTTCTCACAATCCTAGTTGTTGATTTAGCTACTCATACTATGGATAGACGAAGAAATTATGAATTGCGAAACATAATTAATCACTTACCCAATTGAATTAAGATCAAGCAAATCTAAGAAGAATGAGAATCATAAGCTTCAAGATCAAATTTACCTACAAGCGTATTCGTACAATCTTCTCTCTCAAGTATTGGGTTATCTAAGCACAAACCCTAAAAGTAATGGATAATGACATCTTCTTTTGTACAATAAGCTAAAACTATTTACAGTAATTACAATTAATTCCTAAATAAAATAGGAAAACTGGTAGTTGGAGTCTCGTAATTAGAACCTGAGATTTTGGACTTTTCTTCCATGACTTTACTTTACGACTCATAAATTAACCCATGACTCGTACTGCATGATTGTAGGCTTTAACTTCATCTGATTGTCCCTCACTAGGAATCATCACGAAACCCATCAATATGACTTATAGAATGATCCATGACTCATATACTTGTCACTTAAGCTGATCTTTAGATTTCATCCTTCACTAGAATTTCCACAAAACTTCCTCTATGACTCATAGAGTGCTCTACGATCTATAGAGGGTCTCATAAGTCATCAAAAACTAGAAATCTTCTATAATTTTGCCCCAAAGCATGCTCAACCTATCGTCCTGCAAATCTAAACATAAAAACACATAAAACCCACAAATAGCGCATTGAGAACACACAAAATCCTAAGTTTTAAGCATCAATAGTGTTATATTTTGACAATACTCTCAACTTAAAATTGTTGCTTGTCCTCAAGCAATGACTCAATCTATATAGACAATATAGTAGCACCAAATCTAACGCAATGGCATATATCATATACATCTCAAACCTCAGATACCCACCAACTTTTCAAAATAGGATCAGATAGCTATTTGGAAAATCAATACAAATTAGTTCATGTGACAACATAACTATGGCAAGCAAGGGGATATCAACAGTTCACAATCACTAAACAAGTCAAATGATAACAATGCAATGCAAGTGCTCTCATAGAATGGAGTTCCATATTTGACACTCAATGATGATTTCATGTTTACCTTGGAACTATGAAAAAACACTCACTCTGACAAAAGATATTCATGCATAACAACTAATAACATAGGCTTGCCCCTATACTCATGACTCAGACCTTTAACTAACTGGACTAGGATCACTTTAGGACTTTCTAGGCATGTAACCTTGGCTCAGGAGATTTGGTATGATATTTTAGGAAAATAGTGAGTAATGACCCTCTTTGAAACTGCATTTTTCTACACTTTTCCCCCACCAACTTTGTCATTTTCATCTTATTCTCCCTTTTTCCTTATTCAAGCTTTTAGGTGATTTCTTCTCATTTTCAGCTTTTTTTGCTCTAATTTTATACTTCTTTTTGTTTTTTTTAGCTCAATCTAAGGTATCTTTTATTTTTTCTTACACCCGGTACATAAGTTTTCTTCTTTTTCTCCTCCTTCCTAACTCACCCCCTTATTTTTTTGTTTTTACCCTTTCACCAGCCATCCTCAACAAAGGTTTTTAGCCTGTGGTGAAGTACATAATATCTATCCTCCGAACCAGGGCTACTTTTAGGTAGCTACCCTCAACTTAGGCCTTTTTCCTCGGTTAAGGTTCACGATACTCAAGGAAAGACCAGGACCAATTTTAGAATTTTTTACTAGATAAGGATATGATAATTAGGTTTTTACAAAGATTTGGTGAATGTAAGGCTCAAATATTTGGAACAACGGATAAATCATCATTTGGTTGGTTATTTTAGGCTAAAGAGGACTAATTAAAGAACAAAGCCCTAAGATCCTTTCCTAATCCATTTAATCTAAGTCTAACTTAGAGTAACATGACAAGTTCTAAATTAGCAAAAAATACATGAATCTAGAAGAATAAGTTCATGCTCACATAGCATTGCATACATTATCAACAAAAGACTCATAGATCATGCTTCTTATCTCAATTTACCCTCACTTATCAGAACAAATATTGTCAAGCACCTAAACATGCATGGCTACTATCTAGATACTAATCAAAATTTCTGGTGGGTGCCCCTTTTTTCAAAACAAAACATAAAAACATGTTATATACCATAAGTATTAGTAGTATATGTTGCACACCCTAAATGTGTCGGTTGAATAGAAATTAAATATCTACAAGGAAAAAGAACACAGGCAAGAAAACCTCGGGGTCGAAAATTGGGATAGTTATGGACCATAAGCTACTCAGACTTCACTAAGGCCCATAACTACCCACACCCCATCGAAAAAGTTGTGCATTTTCCCCAATGCACAAAAATAAGCAAAAATAAAATGTAAGGGGTCAAAAGTATACTTGGGCATCTAAACGCTAGTCTCTGGCTGAGTCTGGCCATCTCCCTCCTACGGGGTAGTCTCTTTAACAAAAGTAATATCCGGAAGGGCTAATATCCCTCAACCTATCATGCTCATGAGCTAGCCGCATCTCCTCCTCATGCCTCATTGTCCTCACGACAAGTTCGAACTCCTCATCCTCTAAAAGATTTGTACATACATTTCTCTCCTCTAGATCCTCATCTATGCAAGGTTTCTTCTCGAGGGAAGTCACTGTAAGATCCTCAGAGGAAAATAAATCCAATATCGGCAACATAGAAGTCGTCTCTCGTAGTGTGATTGGTGCCGCTAGTGATGTTGTCATATCAGTCCAGAGCTGTTGGATCTCTGACTGCAGGGCTGACAAATCTGAAGGTCGGGCCTTGGCCAATCTCTTCTATACCTGATCCTGAAAGGTATCGATACGGGCATCCATGACGAAAATATGATCCTGAATAGTAGCGACCGTGAATGTCTGACTCTGACCCTCCAAATTTGCAATAGCCTGCCAGACTCACGGCCTAATCTGTTGAATAATTTGAGTCAATTGGGCCTCAACATGTGATAATCTTCATGCCATGGCTTGAATAGAAGCGGCGGATGCGTAGACTATGCCCGCTATAGAAGTCTGTGATGTAGTAGTCTTTGGTGCGATAGTAGCAATAGTGAGTCCCCTCTCCTTATCTGCACCATGTGGCGGGGGTCCTTTCCTCTATAATAGTAGCAACAGTAGTGGTGTCTCTCTCAGAACCCTCAGCCAGTGGCACTAGGTGAACATCTCTGGCAAAGGAGGAGGTTGTGCTCACAGAGTGCCACTGAGTTCTCATCATCCTTGATTAGACTAGGCTCCAAAGTGTGTTGAGCGCAACTAACTGGTCTACCGGATGTAAAATCTCAAGCCTAAACTCTATATAGAGTCTGTAGATCAAATAAAGGGATGGAGGTTCCCCTCTTCAGTGCAGCCTCGTGTATTTGCTAGGCGATGAGGTATGTCAATCTATATCATAGCCAGCCAAGATGCTAGAAACCAAAATTGCACGCTCCGGTGTAAGAGTATTATCCCTCAAGGTTAGCTGGAAACGTGATTGAATAATAGACCACCAAAATTTGCTGGGGAAGCTGAGGGAAGCCTTGACGATAGGCTCCATATGGGTGGTGAGCCAAGTAGGTTTTGAATACTACTCTATAATATGACTAACCATCCATCTCAAAAGAGTGGTCTGATGCTCAGGATCCTTTATAGTCAATAGGTTCCTAGACTTCCCCAACCTCTAATCAAACTCCGCTGTGGATCTGGTAGCATAGTACTTAGGACCAAAAAGCATATGGCGAATAGTATCCTCTGAAACGTCCGCCCGTCGACCTCTTACTCATGTCTCTATCAACCTGGGCTGAGGTAGAGGTTTCTTCCCCTTGGGATAAGAACATTAGATGGTGGCAGTGTAGAATATGCAGAACTCCCTTACCAGCATCGGGGAGTGTCGACCAAGAGAATCTTTCAACCACATGAGCCCATAATCACGCACGTGTCCTATAGACCGGGGACACGGCTAAGTCCATTAGAAATCACCCTGGGCTCCTCATAGATAGAACGGGTCAGTTTGTCGTGCTCCTTTGCCTGCATTCCCACTAAATATATCGCCTGCATGCTCTCAGCACACCACCAGTTAGTAGAGGAATCCAGTGCTGATAATGACGATGGTGTGACGGAGGACTCAGTATCTACTCCATCCTCAAAGCCCTCAAGAACTAGACTCCTCTCTAGATGGAGTCATCTGTACCATGCCGCTCCTACTCTCATTAGTATCTTCCTCGTTAGACTGGGAGGGACTATCAATCAGAACTTGAGTATGATCAACTTTGGTTGCGGATTTGGTTGGACTATCAATCAGAACTTGAGTATGACCAACTTTGGTTGCGGATTTGGTTGTGGTATTGCAACATTTGGGTTTAGTCTAACATCGATGATCTCTAGTGACCCATATGTTCCCGCTCCAATAATAAAGCAGTTGCAATTAAGTATAAACCTAACCATAGGTTAGTGTCGAATCCACAGGGAATACGGGGCTTGAATAAGTTGATCCACTTACAATTATTTCAAGCATTCATCACTATATTCTCTAAAATGGGGGGGGGGGGTTTGTGATTCAAAATGAAAAACAAAAATAACCACTACACTATTTATGCAAGAAGACAATCAAGTTGAGGGACAACTTAGGTATTGTGTTCCCATGATTAGTTGACTCAATTATCCTAGAAAAGATAACTCTAATTAGGAATTCGCATACAAGATGGTAACTTTGGTTCTTCCAAACCTCTTGTGAAGGTGAAGGTCGAATTTAACTATGACGCTTGGTCGGCAACCATGGTGTGCTAACGAACCATTACCCATCGTCCCAATCAACCTCCCCATAGTCAGGTTTGGTTGATTAGACTAGAACACATCAATCAAATCTTGTCATCTACTTCCTTTTTTTTATTCATCACTACTTTTTTCAGGATGGTGATAGTAGGCGGGGTTTGGTGTTGGCCACCACCAAACAAGAATCAATGTGAAGGGAAATTAATAGTACATGCAAAAACCCGATCAAAGAAATGCACAACGTATAGGTTATTTCAAGTCAACTACTCAAGGTTCCCACAACCCCAAGTTGTGGGTGCTTAGCTACTCATGGATAAGGCAAAATCAACAACAATGAATATGAGAGACATAGTTGAGAGATTACCTAAAACAGTGAAGAACAAAAACACCTTCAAGTTGAAAACCATAAGCTTGGATTAATGGAAGATGAATACAATGTGATTTTCAATCCCCTAAAAATGGGTCTTCAAATTAAAAAATGAAATCTACACTAAACACTAGAAATATTCAAGAGAGAATACTCAAAGTGATGGAATTTGAAAAATATTCAAAGTCTCAAGCTAAAACTCTAACATTAACTATTTATACTATTTACAAAAACACCTTGAAAATTAGATAGAAAATACAGCTGATAGCAATTACGCCTCTCATATACGACTCATAGGGTGACCTATGAGTCGTAATTGGGGTTTTGTAGTTAGTACTTGACATTTTGGACTTGACTGCTATGACCCACTATTACAAGTCGTTTCTTGGGCTACAACTCGTATGCTCTTCCCGTAGACTAGGCTTGCAGTTCTTGGTCCAAACTTTTGGCTCACTGTTCCTTGATTCGATCCCAACTTATATGAGTCTTAATGAGACCTACCACTTGTAGGGTGACCTCGTATAGGTGACCTTCACTTTGCAGATTCTTAATTTTGCTCATTGTTTCTTGCTTCGAGGGCACCTTACGACTCATAGCTTGGGCTACGACTCGTTGGTTGGCTTGTATGTCCTGTACTTCCACAATATTCTCCCAAAATCATGCCAACCTATATTTTCTGCAAGAACAACATAAAAACACCTAAAAACCATAAAAAGTTGCATTAAGAACTTGCAAAATCCCTTATTTCAGGTATCAAATGTGTTGTATTTTGACAATATATCAATAACTTTAACTTAGAAATGTTGTTTGTCCTCAAACGATGACTCAATCTAAGTAGACAATGAGAAACACATAGCAACTACTCTAACGGCATATACATCACTTAGCTCCAATTCAGATACCCAACTTTCATTTTCAAAACCTGATTACAAAGCTACCAAGCAAACCAAAACACATTGATGCATCTGACAATCCAACTATGATAAGTGAAGGAGTATCACTAATCTACAGTCACTGAACAAGTCATATGTCAATCATGCAATGCAAATGCCCTCATAGAAAAGAAGTTCATATTTATTACTCAAAGAGCAATCAATGTTCGGGGACTGCGCGAGCATTCTCACCCTCACAAATGTAATTCATGCATGATTACCAACACCATAGGCTTGCCCCTATACTCAAACTCCTGACTGTCGACTAGTCGAACTAGGATCACTTTTGGACTTAATGGGCTTATAACGTAGGCTCATGGGGCTTTGGTATGGCATTTTAGGCAAATAGTGACTAAAAGCTAACCTTGAACCATGTTTTTCAATACTTTTACCTCCACAACTCAACCATTTTCATTATATTCTCCCGCGTTCTTCCTTTTTAAGCTTTTCTACGTGCTTTCTTTTTCCTTTTCAGTTGTGCCTTATTTTTTGAACACATTTTCTATTCTTTTATCAATCCAAGGCACTTTTCTTTTCTTTTTCTCTCACCCTACACATGATTCTTTTCTTCTTTCTTTCCTTCCTAATTAACCACCTCATTTTCATTACTTTACCACAACAAAGGTCACCCTCAACTTAGGCTTTTAGCCTGAGATGAAGTACACAATATCCATTCCCTAAACCAGGGCCGCTTTTGGTAGCCACCTTCAACATAGGCTTTTTGCCTCAATCAAGGTTCACATGTTCAAGGATAAACCATGGCTAATATCAAGGTATTTCACAAAACAAAGCTAGGCTAGCTAGGTGTCAAGAGAGAAAAGGTACATGTAAAGCTCAAACTTTTGGAACAAAGGATTAACTACTGCATTTGGTAGGTCATTAAGGAAAAATTGGGCTAACTTAAAAGAACAATGGCCTAAGATCCTTTCTCAATCAAACACATCTCTAATCCAATCTTAGAGTAACAAGGCAAGTTTTGAGCCAGTACACAAGGCATGAATATGACAAAATAGGCTCACACACACATGGTATTGCCTACACAATCACATAGACTCACAGGTCATGCTTCGAGAATCAACTTGCCTCCTGTTTATCAGTACAAACATTGCCAATTAATCATATGCAAGATTGCAATGGTAACAAGCAATCCCAAAAATTTTAAGGGTGCCCAATTTTCAAAACATTCATAAAATCATTCAAGACTATGCACATTCTAAAAGATAATAACCACTATATATCTACAAACTATCTACACTACCTAAACATGCCAGTTCAACAGAAATAAAAAACAACTACAAGAAAAAAGACATAGCAAGAAAACCTTGGGATCAAAAATAGGGGAAGTTATGGACTCAAGGTTACTCAGACTTCACCTTGATCCATAACTTCCCACACTGCACCAAAAGAAACCACTTTGTCCTCAAAGTAAACATATATTTATATAACAAAAACCAAAATTTAAAACCAAATATCTAAAACATAATTAAAACCAACATTCAAAACAAAACATCCAAAGTATCCAAAAACCAACATAAAAATAGTGTCTAAAATGAGAAAAAAATATCCATAAGTAGCAATAAGGACGGGGGTCAAAAGTATCAAGAACATGGTGCTCAAGCAATGACATCCATATGATCCTAGGGGTCCTGGGGTCCAATCTCCTCCTCGGTGGTCTGGGCTGCAGCTGTACCTGAGCTCCTGGCTCCCTGTGCTATCTGTTGCTCCCAGTCTCTCCTTGTAGCCACCATATCTAATGACTCCCGCACCACCGCATCAATAATCTACTCCTCTAGTGTTGTAACCTCATCATCAGTCCAGGGTCTCTTCTAGCTCACGACTGCATCATCACTCTCAAGGGGCCTCTTTTCGTGGGCATATGGGGTGGTCATCGAATAAGTCAAACACATCATCCTGCCGGTGCCTCCTCCAAGGCTATCCAAGACGCTAACATCTTTAACAAGGATAGCCTTGAACTTGGCCAACTCATCCTTTACAGCAACTATGTCAATGGGTTGTGCATCTTCGAGTCTTTTCTGGGCCCTATCCTCAAAGGCATTTACTTTGGCATCCACTGCTCTAACTCTCTAATCTACCATCTTATCAGTGTAGGCTTTGGCCCTCTCCTCTGACTCCTGGACTGCTGACAAGCTCAAGGTTTGAGCTGGCTCGTCAACCTGCTCAGCTAGAGCTCCGACTTTGCTAACCTACATATGAAAGCCTAAAAAGCAAAAACAGACATAAGAGGATAGTCTGCAGAATCAACCTGGGTAGTGGGAGGTGCTGGTGCAGGCACGTTTAAGGATGGAATCGCCTTTGTATCAACAGCTCGAGGTGGGTCTGATGCAACTGGAGTAGAACTGGTGGTTGTTAGAGTCAGCTCCTGAGTCTATGGCTCTAGAGGAAATGAATTTGGAATAAGAGGGGAGGCTGCTTATTGTAGGTCTATCTGTTTTTATCAGCCTTAATTAGGCTAAGATTCTTAGTATACATGGATTCTTTATGTGGGTCACAGTGGGGATCGACACGAACACTTGACTCATTACACAAACAATGAATAAATATAGGGAACGACAGTAAAATGTTAGTCTAGACAGCGAACACGTGCATCTGCTCCGCCATGACTCTGGCCCAATCAATCTCGTAGCCAGCTAGAATGCTAGCTAGTAGTACAACTCTCTCCAAGCTGATCACCTTATCTATAAAAGTATGCCTGATGCGCCAATGGATAATAGACCACCAAAATTTGGACCGAAATGAGAGGTAGGATTTTACGATCTGATCAGCGTGGTTTGTGACCCACGTAGTCTCAAAACCCTCCTCGCATATCTAGCTAGCTATCCACCTGAGAAGCTCAGTTTTTTACCAGTACATCCTTCTCGCTCACTGTTTTCCTCATCTTCACGATCCTGTCATCATATTCAGCGATGGAACAAGGGTCCCTGTAGTTTGGCCCAAATTGAACCCTCCTAATAGTCTCCTCTGAGATGTCCACTATCTGACCCCTGACTAATACCTCTCACAACCTCGGCCTCTCTATAGGTTTCTTCCCTTTAGGAAGATCTCGAAGAATGGTGGCATAATAGGCTGCCTTATACTCTAGGACTAGATAACGGACCTACTTGCCCAACCACTGTGATATCCACCTTAGCTCGTTTCTGTAAATCTCAGTTTCTAAGCCTAGCACCCCGTCCAACCAAAAGTCATTCAGCCTCGACTCCTCATGGAACTGCCTGACAGGCTTTCCCTGTCCTTTTGGCTCCAATCCCTTATCATAAATAGCTTTCATCCCTGCGACGATCCATCTTGGGTCAGCCAGAGACTGTGACTCTGTTTCCGCCTACTCAGCATGTGGTACCTCATCTGATTCTATCTATGTGTGAGTAGGAGTTATCTACGACAAACTACTACCGGATCCATTATCGTTGCCTTTCTCCTCAGACTTGGAGGGACGATCCACTTCTACCGGGACTTGTGCAGTGCGGGCTCGAGTCTGAGGCACATTTTCCTCAGGATCTATCTGGACTATGTAGACTTCCACAGATCCTTCAAATTTCTCAGTCTCAGAGGACTCATCAATCAACTTCCTCTTGAAGACCTAGATAGCTTGTTTATCTTTTGGAGGCATTTTTCCTGAAAATCAACCCCATAACACACAATAAGCGCCCTAGTGTTTAATCAAACAAGACACACAAGAGAATAAATAAAGAGTAACAAAACCAATAAAAGAAACATAAACAAAATGCACTAAACCAATTGTAGGTCTGTAGCTGCGAGGCACGGGTATGATTTGTAGAGTGACCTACTAGTCATATTGTAACCTTGTAGTGCCAAGGTACCTGAGAAAAATCTATTCTGGAATCTGGTACGAGGCACAGGTACGACTCGTAGGGTGTCCTATGAGTCATAGTCCGGGCTTGTATCACATCCCAGAAACATTTTGAAAACACCAGTCAGGTCCATGAGACCCCTACTACGATTCATAGTAAGTGCTACGAGTCATAGGTGGGTCTCATATAGTAACTTTTAAGGAACCCTAGGTGACTGTTGCCTCCTACAAGGGACCATTATGACTCGTAGAGTGACCTACGAGTTATAGGGGGTCTGCATAGCAGAAAACAAAAGGCACCTGTGGTGCTATAACCTTTCCACAAGAACTAACAATCGTTCAAACCAACAATTAAACAACATCAAAGCAAAATATCATCTCAAACACACAAAAAATCCCATCTTATAATCATGACCATCCCAAATAAACAATTATCCCACAATCAAGCAACAATCCCCAATTACATTCAAGATATGCCCAAGAACAACTATTCTCCAAACTTGCAAATTAGTAACACTAACACACATTAAAAGGGAATTTAAAAAAGTTCAAGATAAAGCCCCACAATGTGTATCTTATGGATAGATCATTTTCAAAACATACCCACATCAACTAGATTCCAATCTCGACACGAGTTCAAAAATTTTCAACCAAAAATCATGTACTGCACATATGATCAACATGTCGTTATCATACTTAACCAACAAAGGTAATTTTAGCATTCAAAACGATACTAAGGGATTGAAATCGACCATACCCCCATTTCTCATATTCACAAAGTCATTTTTTCATGGGTGTACTTACTATGATCATTAAACACACATTCATCCAATAATATTCAAAGATCATAACATGAGTGTGCCATATTTAACCAAGAAAACTTACCAAATGATCAAATGAAGATCAAATAGATTCAATGAGAGAAATAGGACCTAGCGTGATGCTTTAGCCGGAGGACTTGCCAGAATTCGGTGGCATGTGATGGAATTGGGGTTGGAACAACAACCATTTTAGTGTGGAAAAAATTTATGGGGAAGGAACTATTTAAAATGATGGAACTAAGGGGTCAAATGAATATTTGACCCCTAATATATTCAACCAGGTTGACTATTAAAATTCTACAAGTTGGGTCTACGAAACCCCGACAATGAGTCGTAGAGCATCCTATGACTCGTAGGTCCCGGTCTCGTAGAAGACCAAACACTTAGAAAAATTTAGAACTCATATTTGGGCACTACGAACCCCACTTACAACTTGTAGGGGACCCTACAAATCGTAAAATTGGCTCATAGTATGTGTACCAACTTTCATTCATTATTATTTCCCTCTACGAGGCATGATTAAGAGTTATAGTGTGCACTACAGCTCGTAGGCCTGCTTGTAGAGGCGGCTCCATTGGAATTTTCTTCAAACCTTTAACTCTTGATTTATACCTGCAAACCAAACCTAAAACACATCAATTTCCAAAAGAATACAATTAATTCCATGTTTTAGCACTTAAAATAAACATCAACCCACTACCTAACAATTTAAACAACAAAAATGAACTTAAAACAAGCCAAAAAAAAAAACAAAAGACACTTAGGTTGCCTCCCAAGAAGTACCTTGTTTAATGTTGTGGCTCGACTTTTTCATCATCCATAATAAAAAATCTTCAACGGCCCAAACTTTACTCTTAAACTCATCTGGATGTTTCATTGATTGGCAGATGTCAAACAACACCTCTGCATCGTTGACCCTAAACTGAAGTTGACCAAAATCCATATCCACCAAGGCTCTCCCACTGGCCAGAAATAGTTTACCTAATATGATAGGCACCTAAAAATCAACCTCACAATCTAGGATCACAAAATCAGTGGGAAAGATGAATTTATCAACCTTCACAAGCACATCAAAGAGTATTCCTTCTGAGTTTTTGATAGTTCTATCCGCCATGAGCAACTGCATTCTTGTTGGAGTAGGAGTACCAAGACCAAGCTTTTTGAACACGGCAAGGGCATCTTCTCCAAAGCTTCTAGAAGGGGAATGTTGATGGACCATTGTTTTAGCATCGAGATGAAGTGTTTGAATTTTCCATCCTCCTCCTTTTTCTTAAGTCTTTGAGGGAAGGGTCAGAGGAGGTTTTGTGATCATCCTAGCCTTTTTTTGCTCAGTCGCTTCTTCGCTTTGCATCTCATCACTCTCCAAACCTTTTTCCTCATCCACAACTTGGTTAACAATACCCTTCTCTAAAGTTTCATCCTCAACCACTGACCATAGGGGTATCGATGGTACTTTTACCGCTTCTAGTCATGACAGCCATGCAATGCCCCTCATTCTTGGGATTTTGAACCACATTTCTTGGTAAAGTGATCTTTAGCCATTGGTTCAATTATGAAGAAACTTGCCCAAATTGTTGTTCCAATTGTTTGATAGCCACCGAGTGAAATGCTATCGTTTGGTTTATGCTTGAAATTTTGATTTCATTCCTTTCAAGGTCTCATCTTGATGGTTGGCTCTCTTCAAAAACCTGTCAAACATCTCATTAATCCTAGAAGTACTTGATCCGGCATCACAGTTGTGGGGCGGCACAAAGGACCATTTCTATAACTATCTCTTCTATCCATTCGGCATCCGACACTCTCTCACTTTCGTAATAACCACCTTGGTTGTCTCTATATACACCATCACAATTGTAGTTCCAACCTTGATTACCGGAACCTTTCCTCCAATAGTCCGAATTGGACCCTTGGGGGTTGTTCCTAAAACCTGTTGATTTGTTACTCAGGAAGCAAGCATCTTCATCAAAGAATGGTTCATCATACATGGGTGCCTTAGGAGGAAGGTGTGTCACCACTTGAGTACTTACTTGATTTTCCTTTAAGACCAAATCCATGCTTGTGTGAAGTTAGACAAATTGTTGCATGATCTCCTTATTGACTTTAGCTTTCTCATTGTTGGTGTTTGCCACATAAGAAGTATCATAGCATCTCCCTCTCTCTCTCTCTCTCTCTCTCACTCTCTCTCTCTCTCTCTCTTTGATCTCATGCTCTATTGGTTTGAACCACTTTCTCCATCCTTTCGGCGATCAATGGAAAAGGTTGGTCAAGAAACATGTCTCCCATGATTGTGTCGGTACCAGCTTGACTATTCTCATCAAGCGCCTGATAGAAAATCTCAACCAAGGAATCATCAATAATCTTATGATCAGGGACCATTCGCAAATACTTGGTAAACCTTCCCTATATGGTACCAATAGATTCACCGGGAAATTGCTCAAAATTATTTATTCGATCTTTGAGCTTAAGCTTCTTTGACCTTGGAAAGTACCTTTCTAGAAAAACACAATGAAGCTTTGCCCAGCCTGTTATTTTACCTTAAGAAAGCTTAGACAAATAAATGGTTGCATTACCAGTTAGTGACAATGGAAACAATCGCAACCCAACTGCATCCGAAGAAAGATTGTGTTCCATGACACTCTTGCAGATGAAGACGACATTATGAAGATGAAAATGGGGTTTCTCTGAAGGTAAACTTGTGAACCAACCACAATTTTGGAGCATTTGGAGTAATCCACTCGACACCATGAACTTAGTGTCTGCTGGTAATGGTGGCAACACTATAGCACTAGTAATGTCCATGGCCATAGGATTCAAGCGATATTGATTCCAACCATATGTTTTTTCGTTGAAATTCCTAAGTTGTGGCCTATTCTCTCTTGGTGGTGGATCTTTATCTCTTCCCATATCATCGTCTTTCAAATTCATTCTTCCTCAACCACAATATCCTCATTCACGTGAGCCATTCTTCTAGTGATTCGATGGATCTCCAAATTGATCGGAGTTAAGGGATTACCCTAGCTCCTCATATTGGGCATACAACCCAGTACACCCTACAAATAAGACTAAACAAGCAAAACAAAAATAAAAGTAAAATACAAGAGAATCTAGAAATTAACACTTCAATTAACTACTAGTGAAATCAATTCAAGAACCTAGCCGTATTCCCCGGCAATGGTGCCATGATTTTTTATATTCACGCTCCAAAAGTAAGGCGGTCGTAGTCAAGTATAAACCTAACCAAACATTAGGGTCGAATCAATAGGGAATATAGGGCTTGAATAAATTGATCCACTAACAATCATTTCAAGTATTGATCACTATATTCTCTAAAATAGGAGGGGAGTTTTCTGATTCAAAATGAAGAAAAAAAATAAACACTACACTATTTATGCAAGAAGACAATCAAATTGAGGGACAACTTGGGAATTGTATTCCCCATGATTCGTTGACTCAATTACCCTGGAAAACATAACTCTAATTAGGAATTCGTATACAGGATGGTAACTTAGGTTCTTCTAGCCCTCTTGTGAAGGTTAAGGTCGAATTTCACCATGGCACTTAGTCGACAATCATGATGTGTCAACTAACTGTTACCCATTGTCACAGTCAACCTCCTCTTGGTCAGGTTTGGTTGATTAGATGAGAACATATTAATCGAATTTTGTCATCTATTTACCTTTTCCTATTCGTCAGTACCTCGGCCGGGATCATGATAGTAGGCGGGGTTTGGTGTTGGCCTCCACCAAACGACAATCAAAGAGAAGGGAAATAAACAATGCATGCAAAACCCCCATCAAAGAAATGCACAAAGTATAAGTTATTTCAAGTCAATGACTCATGGTTCTCATAACTCCAAGTTGTGGGTGCTTAGCTACTCATGGCTAAGATAAAATCAACAACAATAAATATGAGAGACATAGTTGAGAGATTACCCAAAACAATGAAGAACGAAAACACCTTCGAGTTGAATACCACAAGTTTGGATTAATGGAAAATGAGTACAATGTAATGTTCAATCCCCAAAAATGGGTCTTCAAATTAAAAAATAAAATCTACTCTAAACCCTGAAAATATTCAAGAGAGAATATTCAAAGTGATTAAATCAGAAAAATATTCAATGTCTCTAGCTAAAACCCTAACATTAACTATTTATACTATTTACAAAAACACCCTAAAAATTAAATAGAAAATACAGCTGATAGCAATTACGCCTTTCATATACGAGTCGTAATCGGGATTTCATAGTCAGCACTTGGCATTTTGGATATGACTGCTACGACCCACTGTTATGAGTCGTTACATAGGATGCGACTCGTAGGCTCTTCTTATAGTCCAGGCTTACAGTTCTTGGTCTAAAGCGTACTATTCCTTGCTATGATCCCAACCTATACGAGTCGTAATGAGACATCAACTCGTAGGGTGGCCTCATATAGCTGACCTTCACTTTGTAGATTCTTAATTTTTCTCATTGTTTCTTGCTACGAGGGCACCTTACGACTCAGAAATACAAAAAGAAATGGTAATGGGAGCATTTGTACTGAAAAATAATATTTACCATTCAATTCAAATTACCTAGGGTACGACTCGTTTGGTGGGTCATATGTCATGTACTTCAGTAAAATCTACAATTTTCTCCCAAAATTGTGTCAACCTGTATTTTCTGCAGGAATAACAAAAATTACATAAAAACCATAAAAAAATCGCATTAAGAATTTGCAAACTTCCTTGTTTTAGGCATCAAATGTATTGTATTTTGACAACACATCAACCCACTTAGCTAAGGGGCCTGCTCTGTTAGGTTGTAGAGCCTGATATTATATTCTCTGTGTATACATGTATTCTGTGTAATTGCAAAATATTGGGATATCATTAATATATATAACCCTATCGCCATGGAGTTTACTAACTGGGCATTACCACGAAATATTCTCTCTCTCTCTCTAAACTCAATTTTCTCTGCCTTCTCTCTAGGAAGAACCTCTTCTTCCTTATTCTCCTTATTCTTCTTCTTCTCTGACCTCAAGATAGTATATTTCCTAACAATTGGCTCCCACCATGGGGCTGGAATCACTACGATCTGTGTAGACAGAGAGTTAAAGGATCGAAATCGATAAGTTTGATGGATCCGATTTTTGTTTCTGGAAGATGCAGATCAAAGATTATCTGTATCAAAAGGATCTTCGTGAACCCTTGTCTGGGGTGAAGCTGAAATCCATGAAATAAGAAGATTGGAAGCTCAAGGATCTTTAGGCACTGGTTTGATTCGGTTGGCTTTGTCCAGAAACATGGCTTTCAATATCGTCAAGGAAAAGATAATGACGAATCTATTGAAGGTGTTGGCGAATATGTATGAGAACCCCTCTGTGATGAACAAGGTATACTTGATGCTTAGATTGTTTAATTTACAAATGTCGAAGGGTGGACCTGTTGCAGATCATATAAATAATTTTAATATTATTATTAGTCAACTAAGTTTTGTGGAGATTAATTTGGATGATGAAGTTAAAGAGTTGATTTTGATGTCATCTTTACCCGAATCTTGGGATAGTGTTGTTGTTGCGATTAGTAGTTCTCATGGATCTGAGGAACTTAAATTTGATGAAATCCAAGATATAATTCTCAGCAAAAGTATTCGCAAGCGAGAAATTAGGGATTTATCCGGTAGTGCTTCAGTGTTGATCAAAGGGGGAGAAACAAATCAAAGGGACAAAACACACACGACATATCAAAGTTGAAGGCACGTGGAAAATCTCCACATAAATCAAAAATGATGTGTTGGAATTGTGGAGAGAAGGTTCACTGCAAAAATGAATGCAAGAAACCCAAGAAAAAGCAGAATCATAAAGCTGGAGATGATAACGATTCTATAAATTTAGTAGAAGTCATTGAGGATGCTTTAATCCTTAGTGTGGATAGCCCACTAGAGTCCTGGATCTTGGATTCAGGTGCTTTAATCCTTAATGTGGACAGCCCACTCGAGTCCTAGATCTTGGATTCACGTACATCTCTTCATTCATCTCCAAGCAAGGAATTGTTTAGAAATTTCAATTCTGAAAATTTCAGGAAAGTGTATCTTGCTGACAATAAGGCTATGGAGATAAAGGAAGAGGGGATGTTTGTATATATGCTCCATCCGGCAATCAGTGGATGTTGAAGGATGTCTGACATATTGCTGGACTAAAGAAAAATCTGATTTCTATTGGTCAGTTGGATAGTACAAGTTATGAAGAAAAATTTGGAAATGGCTCATGGAAGATTGTGAAAAGTTCTATGGTTGTAACGCGTGGCATAAAATCTAGAGCTTTATACACTACTGCAGGGTGTATAAATGTAGCTGCTACTGTGAGGGTACTTCCGGTTCAAGTCTGTGGCATAATAGACTTAGACACATGAGCACCAAAGGAATGAAGATGCTGGTTGCAAAGGGAGTTTTGGATGGTATAAAAGTTGTTGATATGGGACTTTGTGAGAGCTGTGTTAGGGGTAAACAAAAACAAGTTATCTTCACAAAGGTTGCAAGAGAACTGAGCAAAGTGCCATTGGAAATGGTCCATATAGATGTTTGGGGACCATCTCTTGTCTCATCAATTGGTGGATTCAGATTCTATTTTACCTTCATTGATGATTTTAGCAGGAAAGTATGGGTTTACTTTCTCAAGCACAAATCAGATATGTTTGCTCCCTTCAAGAGGTGGAAAGCTGAAATTGAAAATCAAACAGGGTTAAAAATCAAATGTCTGAGATCTGATAATGGTGGCGACTATGACAACTCAGAATTTAAGGCACTCTATACAGCTGATGGAATCAGAATATAGAGAACAGTTCCCGAGAATGCGAGGCAGAATGGAGTTGCTGAGAGAATCAGCAGAACATTGAATGAGCGTACACGGAGCATGAGGATACACTATGGAATGCAAAAGATGTTTTGGGCATAGGTTGTGAACATGGCTGCATATTTGATTAACAGAGGACCATCTGTTCCTCTGGGGTTCAAGATTCCAGAAGAAGTATGGATGGGAGAATAACTCAAGTATTCTCACTTGAGGACTTTTGGTTGCGTAGCTTATGTTCATATTGATCCGGAGAAGAGAGACAAGCTTGATGCTAAGGCTGTGAAGTGCTAATTCATAGGCTACGATTCTTACATGTTTGGTTACAGGTTTTGGGATGATAAAAATAGAAAAATCCTAAGGCATTGTGACGTGACTTTTGATGAGAACGTCTTGTATAAGGATAAGGATATGTCGGGGTCAGAGAATGCAAAGAAGGTGGGGGTTGAAATTGAGTTATAGAGGAGTTCTCCTAGCAATGTTTCCACTGAAACTCAAGAAATTCCAGAGATGATTGCTGAATAACCTGAGGTGGAACAAGTAACACTAGAGCCGATGTTGAGGAGTTAGAACTATCAGAGCACCAGATAGGTATTCACCTTCATTATATTATCTGTTGCTGACTGATTAAGGAGAACCAGAATCTTTTGATGAGGCCCTACAGGTGGAGAATTCGATCAAGTGGGAGCAAGCCGTGGATGATGAGATGACTTCACTTGAGAAGAATAACATGTGGTTGTTGACTGAATTGCCTGCAGGGAAGAGAGCTTTGCTGAACAACTGGGCGTTTAGAATCAAAGCTGACTCAGATGGAAAGAGGAGGTTCAAGGCCCGATTGGTGGTTAAAGGATATTCACAATAGAAAGGTGTCGATTATGCTGAAATATTTTCTTTTGTTGTGAAATGAACTACTATCAGAATTCTTTTGAGCATTGTTGCATCGGAGAATTTACACCTTGAACAAATGGATGTAAAAACGGCATTTTTACATGGAGATTTGGACAAGGAAATCTATATGCAACAACCTTAAGGATTTGCAGTTCAAAGCAAGGAACACATGGTGTGCAAGCTCAATAGGAGCTTGTACGGGCTGAAGCAAGCACCTCGACAATGGCATATGAAGTTTCACTCCTTCATGAGCAAGAATGGGTTTCACAGGACTGAAAAGGATCAGTGTTATTACTTTAAGAATTACACTAATTCTTATGTATTTCTACTCTTGTATGTGGATGACATGCTGATTGCAGGATCAAATATGAAGGACATAAACTCTCTGAAGGCAACCCTATCATCAGAGTTTGAGATGAAAGACTTAGGTGCAGCGAAGCAAATTCTTGGGATGAGTATCTCTCGGGATAGATCTACCGGCACCTTATATCTGTCCCAAGAGCAGTACATTGAGAAGGTGTTGTCCAGATTCCGGATGAATGATGCTAAACCCAAGACTACTCCATTGGAAAATCATTTAAAATTGTCAAAGGAGCAGTCACCAAAGACAATTGAGGAGCGTAAGTGAATGGCACAAGTTCCATATGAAAAATATTTAAGACTAGGTACGATCATAAAGTGGCTTACGAGTCCTACACTAGGGTCGTAGAGAACTCCAGTGAATAATTAGATTTAGGAAGAAGTCTATGAAACTTTGCTTCAAGTCATAAAGTGATCTACAATTTTTAATAGGTCTCATCTGATGGGAACTTAGAAACATCAAGTTTCTAGAATTCTACACAAGAGGTAATTACGACTCGTAGATTGCTCTATGGGTCGTAAAAGACACTTGTGGACCAGAAATGTCGGTCACCTGAGTTTCTCATTCCACCACACGAAACCACATTTTCAAAAACTAATTCTATCAGCATCGAAGCAAGAACACACTAACCTACATGATTTCAATCATACAACCTTACCCCTAACAATTTCAACATGTAATCACCCATCGAAAAATGATTAAGCATCAATTACCCTTCAATTTTGACCGTCTTAATTTAACTCAATTAGTAACATGATCCTATGTCATCAATCACCCATTCACAATTGTAAACCATTCAATTAAACATGGTGGATGATCCAATAGGCACAAACAATTACATTCATAAGGCCATGATACCCAATTTTGGATACAAATAATCAATACAACTAAGGACAACCCTATTTTACATGACACAAATCAATTTTGTTCAAAGATTACATGTCAAAACACCAAATCCATCATAATCATCAAATCAAGCAATTAAAAATAAGGAAATTATAGATTTAAATTAAACCTATAACTCACCACAAATGGAGATTAACTTCAATAAAAGAGAGAAGGTGATTAATCTCGAAACCCTAAGGTTGCGGGAATTCTTGGTGGAAAAATGATCATGGTGGCCAGAAATTTGATCATAGAAACAAGGGGAAGGATTGGATAGGTCAAATGTGGGGTCAAAATAATTTGACCCTTCATTTTATACCTTTATAGGGTTAGCTATAAATTAACTAGGCCTGGATCTACCAAACCCCGATTACGAGTCTAAATGACTCTACAACTCATAAGTCATGGTGCCATAGAACCCTTTATACTTAGCAAAATTTGATAAAACTTACCTGGGATCCATGAACCCCATTCAATACTCATAGATTAATCTACAAATCGTAAAGTTGGCTCATAGATTGGAGTGCATAATTTTCTTGCTTATTACAATCTCTATAAGATAGGATACGAGTTGTAAGCTGAGTTATGACTCATAGACCCTATCGTAGAAACTTATCCTAATGCTTTTTTCAGCCAAATTTATTGACTTAGTCTTGTACCTACATACTCTTCATGAAATACATTGTTACCCTATATGCAACCAACCCATTGTCCAAAAATTACAATCAAAAACACAAGAAACAGTTACTTATGAATCCAAAAACTGAAAATACACCTATAACTATGCTATTACATCAAAAACATTAGGTTGTCTCCCAAGTAGTGCCTAATTTATTATCGCGACATGACTTGGGCAAATTGGATACTCAAACTTCACTCTTGAGCTCATCTAGATGCTTCATAGACTGACAGATGTCGAAGGAAACTTCTTTGTCATTCAATCTAACCCCAAGTTGACCAGTTTCCATATCTACTAGAGCTCGTCCAGTGTCTAGGAATGGTCTTCCCAAGATGGTTGGGACGTCGAATACAACCTCCCAATCTAGAATCACAAAATTTGCGAGGAATATGAATATTTCCACTTTAATCAACATATCATAAAGTATCCCCACAGGATTTTCCACTGTTTGATTAGCCATCAACAACCACATTCTAGTAGGAGTAGGGTCTCCCAATCCAAGCTTCTTATAGAACACAAGGGGCAACAAATTGATACTGGCACCTAAATCTCATGGTGCCCTTGCGAACTCCACATCACCTATAGTGCAAGGCATAGTAAAAGCACTTGGATCTTCATACTTCTAAGCTAAGGACTTCGTAGTGATAACACTACAATACTGAAGCTCTCGAAAAAGCTCCTGACTGAGTGCACTTTTTGGTAACCAAGTCCTCTATATACTTGGCATAGCCTGGCATTTTCTTCAAAGCTTCAATGAGAGGGATGCTGATAGATAACTGCTTAAGCATAGAGAGAAAGTTCTTGAACTTGCTTTCCTCCTCTATCTTTTTTATTCTTTAAGGGAAAGGAGGATGAGGCCTATGGACATGCTTAAAATTTTGTGGCACTTCAGCTGCTTCTCTCACTCCATCCTTGCCACGATCATCTCCTTCATCCAAATCCTTTGTTGCAATCATCTCCTCACGAACATTTTCTTCATCAACTGGCATAGGAGGATCAATAGTGCCCTTGCCACCTCTAGTAGTAACCGCCATACATTGCCCCTCATTCTTAGGATTTCACACTGTGTTGCTAGGAAATATACCCTTCTGACACTGATTCAATTGAGTTGAAACTTGAGCAAACTGTTGCTCAAGTTGTTTAATAGCCATAGAATGAGACCCTATTTTCTGATTTATGCTAGAACTATCTGATCTAATGCCCCTTAGAGTTTCATCTTGTGTTTCAACCTTTTTCAACAAGCGATCAAACATCTCCTCAATTCTGGAATTGCCTATACCTATGTCATGGTTGTGTGGTGGCACATAAGGACCATTTTTGAAGCCTCCTTTGTGACCCCAAATTGCATCTAGACCCCTATTCCTATCATAGTAACCACCTTGGTTGTCTCTGAAAGCTCCATCTCTTCCATAGTTCTGACCTTGGCGCCGATAGTCTTGATTGGGCCCTTGGTCGATCGTTCAGAAATCCCCTATCTGATTATTCATAAAACAAAAATCCTCCTCAAAATAAGGCTCCTCATACATGGGTGCACATCATGGTTGGTGAACTACACATTTAATCTTTCCTAATTTTTCTTGATCACAACATCCATGCTTGTGCAAAGTTGAGCAAGTTATTGTATAATCTTCTCATTGATCTTGGCTTTCTCTAAACCAACATTGACATTGTGACACCCCATAACTTTATGCACTTGTGTATCCATGTTATAAGCCTCATATGGTTAGGTTGGGGTTGTGCTAGATTCATGGGAGACTCCTAGTACCTAAACGAGTTCAAGACTTACCTCCAAGTTGAGTTTTGGGTATTGTTTCATAAAAAGGTCAACTTTAAACTAGCAAAATTGTTATCATATATGGAAAAAGGTGGCCCACGACAACTCAAATGAAATCCCTCTGAGTTAGCTTTATAATGCAATTTGTTTCACCTCATTCTGACGTTGGATGAAGGAGTTATGATCGTTTTCGTGAGACCCTCCCATGCAGTGAAGCCCCATGGGACCGATACGGGCAGTGTGGTCTTGTACAGCTCGTGTGAAGGGGTATGGGCCGTGTCACCTGGACGCATGGTGGATAAAAACATTTTGTTGTCTAAGTGAGGTGGGATGGACCAGTACACGGTCCGTGTAACACTACACGGTCCGTGAAAGTGGCCGTCAAAGTGATGAGACTTCAATTTTTCAAAGTTTCCCAACTTACATAGTTTTCACGAAGGTACTTCACACGGGCACTCCACATGACCCATGGAGTGCCATACAGCCAGTGATTTCTCCGGTGAGATGACACTTTGCCATTTTTTCCATCCGTTCTCTAACGGTATTTTCGTAAATGTTAATTATCCTAATGACTCTTTTTGACTTTTTAGGCGATTTTAACATTCCTAGAAGACCTAAACTCTAATCTTAAGGACCCAATTTCATTACTCTAATCTCAATCACACTCTCCAATCCTCTCAAGAGTCTCTATCAAGCTTCAATTCAATTTCAAGGAACCCTAAGAACAAGATTGGAATCCAAGATCATTTCCAAGTCTCTATTCTTTCTAATCTCAATTCCAAGCAACTCTAGACATAAAGTATGTGGCGTTGAACCATTGGGTCCTTCACCCATGGTGCCTAAACCTTATTTTAATTAATATTGCATGATTTAAAATTGATTTTACATGTGGATCTTGTATATTGAGAAATTTACTACCCAATGATTTTAGTTCATGAAAGTATGGTTGTTTTAGCATGTTTTGAGCTTCAAATCTTGGATCTAATGTTGAATTTGATGAGGGGTTATGATGTATATTGCTTGAGATGTTGCAAGATATCGATTGACGGTTTTATAATGCATTTACTTGCATGATTTCATCTATAAATTGCATGGTCTTATACACCATTTAACACCCGCCAAGTGTTTGATAAATATTCGGTTATAGTTTCTTGAGGAATTGAAGGTCCAATGGATGTCTTATGAGTTGAATGATGTTATGATGGTTATATGATGATGAAATGATAATTGAAATGTAATGGTTTGATGAGCTAGTTCTACGAAATGCTTAATCCGAAAAGGGACGGGCTCCCGTAGGGAAGGTCACTTGATCCGAAGAGGTACAGGCTCCCGTAAGGAAGACCACTTAATCCAAAAAGGGATGGGCTCCGATAAGGAAGGTCACTTAATCTAAAAAGGGATGGGTTCCCTTAAGGAGAGCCACTTAATTCAAAAAGGGACGGGATCCCATAAAGAAGTTCACTTAGTTCGAAAGGGGACGGGCTCCCGTAAGGAAGGTGGCTTCAGAAGTTCTTATGTTATGTCGGTTGAGGCTTCTTTACACATTTATATTATGATCTATGTAAAATGAACAATTTGCAAGGCATGACTTACTTGAGAGTTGGTTATACATGTCATATTATTATTATGCTATTGATCAGTTATTGTTGTGCATTTTGATTATGATGTCTTATTGCATTGCATACTCTACGCCTACATGATATCACTATATAGGAACAGGAGCTCCATTTGGTCATCATCCTCCTCCACGTGGCTAGTGGTATCCATTCAAGCTAGTTGGTGAGTCATCATGTGCGAGGGTAATATCTATGTTCTTAAGGTATGTATTCAAGACTATCCTTCATTTTGGTATACTTTTACTATGAGGGTGAGCCCAGTTGCTTGTCTTTGCCCCCATTATGTCCTATGTTGGAGGTGTTGTTGGGTAAGTTATGTATTATACTTAAGCTTTGACTTACTTATGATATTCAAGCTATTTAAATATGAGTATATCCCATAGAACCAATTCCCCTTATTTATGTTTCTTACATTATTTTGCATTGCTTCCGTGACCAAGGATGTGTAATGATATGCTATGAGGCTTGTTTGGGGTTCCTTCGGGTTCCCCATTCGTCGGTCACTTTTAGGCCCTAGTCTTAGGTCGTGACAGATATTACATGAACTCCTCATAGAAGCTCTATCCTATTGTCCCAATACATAATTTGTCTTGACGACTTGCTCAAATTACGTTTGTCAATCCTTGCAAATGGTTGATCTAAAAGCATGCCCTCAATGATAGTGTCAGCACAAGCTTGACTATTCTCATCAAGGGCATGGTAGAAGATCTCTACCAAGGCATCATCAACTATCTTATGGTTAGTGACGCTCTTAAGAAATTTAGTAAACTACTCCTAAGTAGTACTTATCAAATCACCAGGAAGTTGCTCAAAGTTGTTGATTTGGTCCTTCAACTTGAGCTTCTTCGATCTAGGGAAGTACCTTTCCAGGAAGGCCTTCTACAAATTTTCCCAGCTAGTGACTAAACTCTGCGGGAGCTCAGATAACCATAATACAATGTTGTTGTGAGAGATAATAGGAAGACATGAAGTCCCACAGCATCTATAGATAGATTTTGTGTCCCTATCACAATCTTACAAACAAATGCCACATTGTGCAAGTGGCTATGTGGATCCTATGATGGTAAGCCCGTAAACACCCTATGGTTCTGCAGCATCTGAAGCAACCCACTGGAGATTGTGAACTTTGTGTCTACCAGTAGTGGTGGCAACACAATAGCTAATATGTTGTCAAAATACAACACATTTGATGCTTAAAACATAGGATTTTTTGTGTTCTCAATGTGACATTTATGGTGTTTTTGGTGTTTAGTTTGCAGGAAAGCAGGTTGGCATGATGTTGCGGCTAAATTGTAGCATATTTCTGGTTTTTGATGGTTTATGGGACCCTCTACGAGTCGTAGAGGATTCTATGAGTCGTAGAGTGGATTTCGTAAAGACTTCTAGTGAAATATGGTATCTAAAGTTTAGATATACGATACCTCTGTAAGAGTCATATATCTCTCTATGCGTTGTATAGAGAGGTTTCGTGAAGAATTCCAGTAAAGGACCGGTTGAGGAAGATGAAGTCTATGAGAGTGCAATACGAGTTGTGAGTCAGTCTATGACTCATAAAGTGGATTTGTAGTAGTGAATTCCAATATTCAAGAAGTTGAATACGAGATCTTGATTACGACTTGTAAATAACTTTAGAGTCGTAAGGACCTATCGTAGAAAGTGACTGACCAATTTTTTAATTTTTTAGGACTTTATTGTAATTACTATAAATAGTACTTTTTACATCATTTTTTAAGGGAGTACAGTACAGATTGTCATTAGAAAGTACTTTTAGGATTTTGTACTTGGAGATGAGGAGAATACACTTGTGAATTAATTAGATCTTCAAATCTTGTGATTCTCAATTAATTTTGGATTTGCTTATTCTTCAATTCAATTAGGCAAGTATTTAATTATGTTTTCTGAATTCATAATTTCTTCATGTACCCATAGCATGAGTAGCTAAATCCACAACTTGGGGTTGTCGGAACTATGAAAATATAACTAAATAAACTCGGATAATTTGCAATTCTTGGAATGTGCATTGGCATGTAATTGTATGTTTTATAGTGGTGGCCAAGATTATAACTTGCATAGTGTTACCTTCCCGATCCAGGTGATAATAAATAGGAAAAGAGGTTGATTAACAGGATTCAATGATGTGTTCTTGTCTAATCAACCGAACTAGACCAAGGGGAGGTCGACTAGGACTATAGGTAATGGTTAGTATTTTAGACTATGGACATGGTCTAAGTGACATAGTGAAATTCACCTCTCACCTTTGAGCAAAGGTCTTGGTGAACGTAAATTACTGTCCTTCATGTTATACTTTAGTCGAGAATTGGGTTACTCAGGAATATTGAGTTGGTAAACCATGGGGAGCACAATTCCCAAGTTGCTTTCCATTATTAATTGTCTCTTGTGTTAGTTAGTTTAGTGTATTTTCTTGTTGAACATTGCAAACCCTCCCCCTTGGGGGAATTGAGTTTTTAATTACTTGAATTGCATTTCGGTGAATTCTTTATGAGTCTCTATATTCTCTGTGGGATTCGACCCTAATCTTGGTTAGGTTTTATATTTGACAATGATCATTTTATCCTTAAAAGAGAGGTTTAACTTGGGTGTGATTAAAGATTATGGTGTTGTTGCCGGGGAATATGGCTAGACTTAATTAAATTTATTAGTAATTTTAATTCAAGTGTTAATCCTTAGTTCCCTTGTATTTTACTTTTGTTTTTGTTTTTGTTTTCATTTATGTTTGTTTGCAGGGTATACTAGTTGTGTATGCCCAACACTAGGAGTCAGGGCAATCCCTTAACTCTACTTGATCTAGAGACCCAAAGAATTACAAGAAAAATGGCCCAAGAAAATGCTAGCATCGCGGGTAATGTAGCCTTGAATCAGAATGTTAATGGTGATGATCGGAATAAAAACCCACCTCCTTTAGAGAATATTCCATAGCCTCGGGATTTCAGTGACAATTCTTACCTGTGGAATCAGTATAGGTTGGACCCTATGGCTATGGATGTGACCGAGGCTATTATATTGCCACCACTACCGGCTTACACAAAGTTCACAATTTCTAATGGGTTACTTTAGATGCTGCAAAACCATTGGTTATTAATGATGTTCATGCTCCAATAAGAAAGTGATCGCTGTCAGAAATTACCCAACCGGAGGTTAGGGTTGAATTTACAGGGAATACAAGGATTGACTACAAGAATTCACTATCAATCATTTCGAGCATCTATAACTACAATCTCCAAATAAGGGGCGGATTGTGATTTAAGAACAAAACTAAAAATAAACATTATACTGATTATGTGAGAAAACATTCAAATATAGGGACAACTTGGGAATTGTGTTCCCCATGGTTCATTTACTCCATTACCCTAGACAACATAACTATAAAAGTGAATTGCATACAGGACGGTAACATAAGTTCTTCCAGCCCTCTTGTGAAGGTGAAGGTCGAATTTCACCATGGAGCTTTGTCGGCAACCATGGTGTGCCAACTAACCGTTACCTATTGTCCCAGTCAACCTCCCCTTGGTCAGGTTTGGTTGATTAGACGAGAATACATCAATCAAATCCTACCATCTCTTCCCTTTTCTTATTCGACACTACCTTGGTCAGGATCGTGATAGTAGGCGGGGTTTGGGGTTGGTCACCACCAAACATCAATCAAAATGAAGGGAAATAAACAATATATGCAAAACCTCAATCATAAAAATGCAATATGTCTAGGTTATTTCAAACCAACTACCAATGGTTCCCACAACCCCAAGTTGTGGGTGCTTAGCTAGTCATGGCTAAGGTAAAATCAATAATTACACAAATAAATGACATAGTTGAGAATTTTACCCAAGTGAATGAAGAACAAGAACACCACAAGTTGCAAACCACAAGCTTTAGTAGATGGAGAATGAGTACAAAGAAAGATTTGCAATCCCCAAAAGTGGGTCTTTAAAGGAAAAATGAGAATCTACACTAAAACCCTAAAATATTCTAGAGAAAAGTTTCTTTTTTCCTAGATTCATGTCTGGGATCCCCTCAAATAAACCCTAACATAAATTATTTATAGTATTTATAATTTAGCCCTAAATATTAAGTAGAACAGACAGTTGGAAGCAGGTATGCCACACAGGTACGACTTGCAGGGTGACCTACGAGTCGTAATCAGGGTCTCGTATCACGCACTTTGCATTTTGGACTTGGTTCTTGTGACCCACTGGTATGAATCATTTCTTGGGCTAAGACGCGTATGCTCCTCTTATAGTCTACGCCTTCAGTTTTTTGGTCCAAAATTTTGGCTCTCTGTTTCTTACTACGAACCCATCTATACGAGTAGTAGTGAGACATATGACTCATAGAATAGTCTCATAGCACTGACATGTACTTAGAAGATTTCTGGTTTTTGCTCGGTGTTTCTTGCTACAAGATCACTTTACAACTCATAGCTTGAGTTACGACTCGTGGGAAGGCTCGTATGTCCTGCACTTCAGCAAAATCTGCAATTTTCTCCCAAATTGTGCCATCCTACCTTTTCTGCAATTACAATACAAAAACACATAAAAACCATAAAAAGTCGCTTTAAGAACTCACAAAGTCCCTTGTTTTAGGCATCAAATGAGATGTATTTTGACATAACATCAACACCCTCAACTTAGAACTGTTGCTTGTCCTCAAGCGACAACTCAATCTAAGAAGACAATGAGAAACACATAGTAGTTACTCTAATGGCATATACATCATTTACTCTAATTCAGTCACCCAAATCTCATTTTCAAAACTAGATTGCAAAGCTACAAAGAAAACCAAAACACAAAGATATATCTGGAAGTCCAACTATGACAAGCAAAGGAGCATCAACCATCCAGAATCACTGGGTTCGTCATATACCATCAAGCAGTGCAAATGCCCTCATAGAAAAGACGTCCCTCTTACTCACTCAAAAAGCATTTAGAACTAAGGGACTGTGCAAGAATTGTCACTCTCACAAAAAAAAATTCATGAAAAATGACTAACACCATAGGCTTGCCTCTATACTCAAATTTCGGCTGGGTGACAAAGTGGATTTGGACCACTTTAGGACGAAATGGCTTGTAACATAGGCTTATAGGGCTATGGTATGGAATTTTAGGCGAATAGTGACTAAAATCTATCCTTGAACCATGTTTACCAATATTTTACCTTCATAACCCAACCACTTTTACTAAATCTGCCCTCATTCTCCCAATTCAAGCTCTTCTCGGGTGCCTTCTATCTCTTTTTCAGCTGTGCCTTATTTTTTTAAACTCATTTTTGCTAATTTCTTTAATCCAAGGCACTCTTCTTTTCTTTTTCTCACTCGGCTCATGAATTTTCGTTTCTTTCTTTCTTTCCCAACCAACCTCCTTATCTTCATTACTTTACAACACTGAAGGTCACCCTCAACTTAGGCTTTTAGCCTGAGGTGAAGTACACAATATCTATTCCCCAAACCAGGGCCACTATTCGTAGCCACCCTCAACCTATGCTTTTAGCCTCAATCAAGGTTCATATGTTCAAGGATATACCAAGGCCAATATTAAGGTATTTCATAAAACAAGGTTAAGCTAGTTAGGTGTCAAGAAAGAATGAGTGCATGAAAGGCTCAAACATTTGGAACAAGGGTTCAACTAACACATTTGGTAGGTCATTTAGGCAAAAATGGGCTTACAAAAAGAAAAAATGCCTAAGATCCCTTCCAAATCAACCATATCACCAAATCAATCTTTGAGTAATAAGGCAAGTTTTGAGTCCATACATAATACATGAATGTGGTAACATAAGCTCACAACACACATGGTATTGTACACACAATCAAATATAGACTCACAGGTCATGCTTTGCCTTCTCATTATCAGAACAAGCACTACCCGATAATCAATATACAAGGTTGCACTAGAAACCAACAACCTCCAAAATTTTAAGGGTCCGAATTTTCAAACCATTGAAAAAGCATTTAAAGACTATGTATACGCAAAGAGATAATAACTACCATGTATCTCCAAATTATCTACACTAATCAAGGTATGTCGGTTCAACAGAAATTAAACACATCCACAAGGAAAAAGTAACATGGCAAGAAAACCTTGAGATCAAAAATAGGGGAAGGTATGGACTCGAGGCTACTCAGACTTCACCTTAAGCCATAACTTCCCATACCCCACCAAAAGAGAATACTTTGTCCTCGAAGTAAATACATACATTAAAACCAAATAATTAAAACATATATATATAAATTAAAAACAACATTTCAAAACCAAATATCTAAAACAAAGGTAAAAACAACATTCAACACAAAACATTTAAAAATATCCAAAAACAACATACAGAAAAAATTGTCTCAAACACAGCACAAAGTATCCATAAATAGAAAGTAAGGACTAAGGTCAAAATAGCAAACATCATGGTGCTCGAGCACCAGCATCTATATGGTCAGCAAGGTCCTGAGCCATGGCCTCCTCTTCAGTAGTTTGGGCTACAGCTGCAAGTGAGCTACCCTCTCTATGTATAATCTGCTGCTCCCGGTCCTTCTGTATGGCTGTCGTAAGTAGTGACTGTTGTACCACCTCCCGGTATGTCAATAGCTAGAGAAGGCTCTGCAGTAGCTGGAGTAGTACTAGTGGTGGCTAGAGTTGGCTCCTGAGTCTGACGCTCACCCAGGAATGGATCTAGTACTAGAGGAGAAGCTGCTCACAGTAAGGCCACCGAGTTCTCTTCAGCCTTGATCAAGCTGGGATCCATGGTACGTGTGGCCTCTATATGTGTATCCCGGTGCGAGTTGACATGAACACCTATTGCACAGTACAAATAATAGATCAAAACAGGGAACGACAGTAGGGTATTCATCCAGATGACAGACTCATGAATCTGCTTAGAGATAATCCAGGCCCAATTAATCTCATAGACAGCTAGGATGCTGGCAAATAGCATGGCTTTCTCCAGGGTGATTACATTATCTGTGAAAGTGGGCCGAATACACCAACGGATAATTGACCACCAAAACTTAGCCTGAAAAGAGAGGTGGGCTTTCACTATCAGATTAGCGTGCTTTGTGACCCATGTCGACTTGAAATCCTCCTCCCATATCTTGCTGGAAATCCACCGCAACACCTCAGTTTTGACTCCAACGTCTTTTTCGTTCACCGCTTTCCACATTTTGAAAATCAACCATCACAATGTGCAGTGGAATGAGGCACTCTGTAGTTAGGCCCAAACTGAACCCGTCTTATCATCTCCTCAAAAATGTCAACTCTCCGATCCCTGATCGAAACCACTCGTAATATAGGCTGCTCAATAGCCTTCTTGTTCTTTGGTAGGCCCCGGCAAAGGGTGGCAAGGCAGGTTGCATAAAACTTATAGACTAAGTAAGGGGCATACTTGTCCAACCATTGTGTAGTTCATCATAGTCCGTATCTGTCTATCTCAGCATCTAACCCTCGTACTCTATCCAATTCGGAGTCGTTCAACCTAGACTTCTCGTGAAACTACATGATAGGTTTGCCCTATCCTTTCAGCTCCAACCCCTTATCGTAGATCTCTTTCATCTCTAAAACATAGCATCTAGGGTCTGCTAGTGGATGTGATTCTACTTCCTCCTATGGAGCCTGTGACCCCTCCTTCGATTCTGTCTTAGTGTGTGCAGGGGTCATTTGTGGTGAGCTACGATCAGACCCATCTCCGTCACCCTCCTCTTCAAAATGGGAGGCACTGCTGACTACTATTGGAGCCTATGTTGTACGAGCCCAAGGCTAAGGTACATTAGCCTCGGGCTCTATTCTGACCTTGCGAACTTCCAAAGACCCCTTAAATCGCTCAGTTTTAAAGGACTCGTCAACCAACCTCCTTTAAAATGTCTTAATAGCTCGTTTATCCTTTGGAGGCATTATTCCTGCAAACCAACCAAATATCAACAAATGAGTCTCAAAATGTTTGAATTAGCATCGATCACATGACAAAGAACACCATAAACTATCACACTTTAAACATCAAAATCAGAGAGTTTTCACTGATATAGATGCCGGTACGAGTCACTGAAACGACTCGTAGGATGACCTTCGAGTCGTATCATAGGCTCATACCCCATTCTAGAGGCATTTGGAAACTTAAGTAAGAACTACGAGAAACCCACTACAAGTCTTCAGATGCTACGAGTCATAGGTGGGTCTCATATGAGAAATGTAAAGGAGCCACAGGTGACTAGTGTGTGCTAGTGGGGATACCATGACTCGTAGGGTGACTTACGAGTCATAGGGGAGCCTCGTAGCAGAAAACAGAAGGCACCTGTAGTGCCTACAATATTCCCACAAGAACCACAAACAAATTAATCAAAAGGAAATCATAGGTGACATATTAGAGAAGGACATCTTTCAAAATACAATTATACCCAACAGGAAACACAACAAGATAAACTAACATTGTCTCAGATGCAAACTTAGATCTGAATTAAATACAATTTACCCAAAGAATACCCTACCTCAAAACTCACACTCATCACAATATCACAATCCATGGAGGTTAAATGAGAGTTCGATATACTAACATATAGGGCAACATGAATTTTACATTAAAACACTCATAAACCCAAATTTCAATTCCAACATGATTTTGCAAATTGCTTACTAAACAAGCATACATTGAATTCATATGATCAATATTCCAACAGTACAACTACCCAATAAGAGCCCATTCAAATTTTCAAACCACACTAGGGAGTGCAAATAATCCAGACCCTAATTTTCATACTTCAACACAATAATCATCTCATGGGAACGAGCTTCATGATAAAATAAGGACACAATCGTGTATGATGAAATGAAATTCATCACAAGAGTGCATTAAAATTAATCAAGAAACACTTACCAAGTGAGAGAGTGATGAAACCAAATGCAATTAAGAAGGAAAAAGAAAGATGCTGAAAACCCTAGGAGAATAGTATCATTGGAATACTTTCCACAAAATGATATGTATAGATGGGATGATGATCGGAACAGTGAAAGAAGAAGGGGTTTTGAGGATTCTCAGTTGATTAGGGCAAGGAATGTAATTTTAGGGGTCAAAATGAATTTTGAGCCCTTAAATATTAAATTGGGTCAACAGTTTAAAAAGTTGTGTATGGGGCTACGAGACCCCGACTACGATTCATAGGGACTCCTATGGCTCATACATCCTGGTCTCATAGCAAACCTTACCACTTAGAATAATTTGAATCTATACCTGGGCACTACGAACCTTACTTACGAATTGTAGGAGATGCAACGAATCATAAGGTTGGCTCGTAGCGTGTGTGCCAATCTTTGCTCCTTATTGTTTCCCCCTACGATGTATGACTACGAGACGTAGTATGCTTTTAGGACTCATAGGCCTACTCGTAGGGGCTGCTCCCAATGCAAATTTTCTTCACACCTGTAGCTCATGCTTTCTTTCTACAATCCTAACCATAAAATGCACCAATCTTCAAATCACCATATCTGAATCAATGTCTATAAAACATAACAAACATCATATCTACTACCTAAGATTTCAAATAACAAAATAAACTTAAAAACAAGCCAAAAACATTAAAGATACTTGGGTTGCCTCCTAAGAAGCGCCTTGTTTAACGTCGTGGCTCGACTTTGTCATCATCCATCATTAACAATCTTCAAGGGCCCAAACTTCACTTGTAAACTCATCTGGGTGTTTCGTTGATTGGCAGATGTCAAATACGACCTCTGCATCATTGACCTTGGATCAAAGATGACCTAAATCAATATCCACCAAGGCTCTCTTGGTGGCTTGAAATGGTCTTCCCAATATAATGGGCACCTCAAAATCAACATCACAATCAAGGATCACAAAATTCACGGGAAATATAAATTTATTAACTTTTACAAGAATATCAAGAAGTATTCCTTTTGGATTTTTGATAGTTTGATGTGCCATAAGCAACTGCATTCTTGTTGGAGTACGAGTGCCAAGACCAAGCATTTTGAACACGGCAAGAGGCATTAGATTAATACTTGCTCTTAAGTCATAGAATGCTCTTGTGAATTCAACATCACTAATGGTGCAAGGGATGGTGAATGTGCCGAGGTCCTCCCGCTTTTGAACAAGGCATTTAGTCATGCTCGCACTACATTATTGGAGCTCTTGTGAGAGCTCATGGCTAAAAGTGTTCTTCTTTGTTACCAAATCAATCATATACTTGGCATACCCTGGCATCTTCTCCAAAGCTTCTAAGAGGGGAATTTTGATGACCAATTATTTCAACATTAAAAGGAAATGCTTAAATTTGCCATCTTCCTCTTCTTTCATTAGTCTTTAGGGGAACAAAGGAGGTAGTTTTGGAATCACCTCTACTTTCTCTTACTCTCCAACCTCTTTGCCTTGCACTCCATTACTCTCTAGACTTTGTTCCTCCATCAATACCTTGTTATCAATGACCCTCTTACAAGCTTCATCCTCAACCACTGGTATAGGGGGATCAAATGGTGCTTTTGCCAATCTGAGTCATGACTGCCATATAATGCCCTTCATTTTTAGGATTTTGAATCATGTTGCTTGGTAAGGTGCCCTTTTGGCGTTGGTTTGTGAAGAAATTTGCCTAAATTGTTGTTCCAACAGTTTTATTGTCACAGAGTAAGACTCTATCTTTTGGTTAATGCTCAAAATATTTGTTTTCATTCCCTTCAAGGTGTCATCTTGGTGATCAGCTCTCTTCAACAATTTGTCAAACATCTTCTCAATCCTAGAGTTACTTGACCTAGCATCATGGTTGTGAGGTGGCACATATGGACCATTCCTATAACTATCTCTTTTACCTCATTTGGCATCCGGCGCTCTCTCCCTTTCACAGTTTCCACCCAAGTTGTCTCTATATTTGCCTTTATGGTTGTAGTTCCAACCTTGATTCCTGGAACCTTCCCTCCAATAGTCCAAATTGGACCCTTGGGGTTGTTCTGGAACCTTGTCGCTTGGTTGCTCATGAGGCAAGCATCCTCCTCAAGGAAAAGATCTTCATACATAGGAGTCTTTGGAGGTTGGTGGGTTATTGCTTGAGCACTTGATTGGTTTTTGTTTAAGACCAAGTCCATGCTCATGCAAAGTTGAGCAAGTTGCACCATGATCTCCTCACTGAATTTTGCTTGCTCATTATTTGTTATGACTACATACGAGTTCTTAGTTGCACCACACTCACTCTGACTCCATGCTCGTTTTATTTTCACCACTCTCCATCCTTGCAGCTATCAATTTGAAGGGTTGGTTAAGGAACACGCCTACCATGATTGTGTCATCACTGGCTTGACTATTATCTTCCAGTTCTCAATAGACAATCTCAACCAAGGCATCATCAACAATCTTATGATCAGGGATCATCTTTAAGCATTTGGTGAATCTCTCATGTGGTACTAATGGAGTCATCGGGCAATTGCTTAAAATTGTTTATTTGGTGTTTGAGCTTATGTTTCTTCGATCTTGGAAAATATCTCTCTACAAATACTCTCTAAAGCTCTACCCAACTTGTTATTATACCCTGAGGAAGATCAGACAACCACATAGCTATGTTGCCCGTTAGTGACAATGGGAACACCCGCAAACCAACTGCATCAAGAGAAAGTTTGTGTCTTCATGATACTTTTACAGATGAAGATGACATTGTGGAGATGACGGTGGGGATCCTCAGAAGATAGCCCTGTGAATAAATCACAGTTTTGGAGAATTTGGAGTAATCCACTTGATATCGTGAACTTAGCGTCTGTTGGTAATGGAGACAACAATATAGCATTGGTAACACCCATGGCCATAGGATTCAAACGATATTGATTCTATCCATAAGCATTCTCATTGAAGTTCCTAAGTTGTGGCCTATTGTCCCTTGGTGGTGGATTCTTCTCTCTTCACATATCATCATCATTCAAATTTATTTCTTTCTCAACTGCGACATCCTCATTCACTTGAGCCATTCTTCTAAAAAGTTGATAGATCTCCAAATTAATCGAAGCTAAGGAATTGCCTTGGCTCCTTGTGTTAGGCATACAACCTAGCAGATCCTGCAAATAAAATCAAACAACAAAAACAAAAATAAAAGTAAAATACAAGAGAATCTAACAATGAATACTTGAACTAACTAATAGTAAAATCAAGTCAAAAACCTAGATGTATTCCCCAGCAACAGCACCATAATTTTGATGATGTTCACGCTCCAATAAGAAAGTGATCACTATCAGCAATTAACTTAACCAGAGGTTAGGGTCGAATCTACAGGGAATAACAGGCTTAACTATAAGAATTCACTATCAATCATTTTGAGTATCTATAACTAAAATCTCCAAATGGGGGGTTCTATGATTTAAGGAAAAAACTAAAAAAATAAACACTATAATGATTATGTGAGAAAACACTCAAATTTAGGGACAAGTTGGGAATTGTGTTCCCCATGGTTCATTGACTCCATTACCCTAGACAAAATAACTATAAATGGGAATTCGAATGCAGGACAGTAACTTAGGTTCTTCTAGCCCTCTTGTCAAGGTGAAGGTCGAATTTCACCATGGAGCTAAGTTGGCAACCATGGTGTGCCAACTAACTATTACCTATTGTCCCAGTCAACCTCCCCTTGGTCAGATTTGGTTGATTAGATGAGAACACATTTGGTCAGGTTTGGTTGATTAGATGGGAACACACCAATCGAATCTTGTCGTCTATTTCCCTTTTTCTATTTGTTACTACCTTGGTCGAGATCGTGATAATAGGCGGTGTTTGGTGTTAGCCGCCACCAAACATCAATAAAAATGAAGGGAAATAAACAATACATGCAAAACTCCAATCAGAGAAATGCAATGTCTAGGTTATTTCAAATCAACTACATATTGTTCCTACAACCCCAAGTTGTGGGTGCTTAGATACTCATTGCTAAGGTAAAATCATCAATAATGCAAATAAATGACATAATTGATAATTTTACCCAAGCAAATGAAGAACAAGAAAACCACAAGTTGCAAATCACAAGCTTTGATAGATGGATAATGAGTACAATGAATGATTTGCAATCCCCAAAAGTGGATCTTGAAAATGAAAATGAGAATCAACACTAAAACCCTAAATATTCTAGAGAGAATATTCAAAGTTTCTTTTTGCCCAGATTCAAGCATGAGATCCCCTCAAATAAAACCGAACATAAAGTATTTATAGTATTCACAACTTAATCCTAAAAATTAAGCAGAAAAGATAGATGGTAGCATGCATGTCGCATAGATACAACTCATAGGGTGACCTATGAGTCGTAATCGGGGTCTCGTATCAGGCACTTATGCATTCTGGACTTGGTTGTTACGACCCACTACTACAAGTCGTTGCTTAGGCTATGACTTATATATTCCTCTCATAGTCTAGGCCTTCAATTTTTTGGTCCAAAATTTTGGCTCACTTTTCTTTCTATGAACCCACTTATACAAGTCGTAGTGAGACCTACGACTCATAGAGTGCCTCGTAGGGCTGACATTCACTTAGCCGATTTCTGATTTTTGTTCTTTTTTTCATTCTACGAGATCACTCTATGACTCGTAGCTTGAACTACGACTCATAGAAAGGCTCGTATGTCCTGCAGTTCAGCAAAATAAGTAGTTTTCTCCCAAAATCGTGCCAACCTACCTTTTCTGCAATAACAACACAAAAGCACATAAAAATCATAAAAAGTCGCTTTAAGAACTCACTAAATCCCTTGTTTTGGCATCAAATGTGTTGTACTTTGATAGCACATTAGTTATTTGTGGGTCTACCATCAGAGGATCCACATAGCCACCTGCATAATGTGACATTTGTTTGTAAGAGTGTGATGGGAACACAAAATCTGTTTATAGATATTGTGGGACTTCGTGTTTTCCCTTTATCTCTTATGGGGAATGTTGCATTATGGCTATCTGAGCTTCTATAGAGTTCAATCACAAGTTGGATAGATGTGCAGAATTCCTTTTTGGAGAGGTACTTCCCTAGATCGAAGAAGCTCAAGTTAAAGGATCAGATAAACAACTTTGAGCAACATCCTGGTGATTTCAATTAGCACTACATTGGAGTGGTTTACTAAGTGTTTGAGGAGCATCCCCAACCACAAGATAGTTGATGATGCCTTGGTGGAGAATTTTTACCATGCCCTTGATGATAATAGTCAAGCCAGTGCTAACACCATATGGGGGCATGTTTTTAGATCAACCATTTGCAAGGATTGTTGAACGAATGGAGCTAGTGGTAAAGACAAATTGTGCATGGGGATAATAGGATCGAGCTTCTATGAGGAGTTCATGTGCTATTAATGTTGGTTCAGAGTAAGAAAAGATCGATAAGGATATTATACAACAACTTGCTCAACTTCACACAAGCATGGATGTTGTGATCAAGTAGAATCAGTGTCACGCCCAAAGTTCCATTAGGGCGGACTGACACCCATTGCCGATAAGGCTCGGGAGAACAAACTTGTATCTATGTGCTTTCTATACGTAATATAAGGGATTTTACATTCAGCACGCCTTTAAGAAAGTAAACTGTAATAACAAGTCAGAAGGAAATGCATATGGCTAGGCCGTTGGAGCCACGGTGTTTAAAGTACGAGACATGACCACACTTTAATTTACATAGTCTACAAAGGCTCTAGATAAGGAAAAGTATCTGACAAGGTTTGGGATAAGCCCCATCTCGACTAACTGTACAATACAAAAATATAGGATTTAAACACAAACAAAGCCCCGAAGCAATCTGGAGCTTGGTATCAGCAACTGGATGTCCTGTACTTTTACTGGGGAGATCTACTACCACCTGTACCTGTAGCATGAAATGTATGTCCCCCATAAGGGACGTCAGTACGAGATAATGTACTGAATATGTAAGGCAAGAAATACAATATATGAAGTAACAACTCAAATGAAACTATCTACTGGTATAGGATAAGAGACCACCTTTGGTTATACTTTGGGATCATGTACTTTATGTTCTTTATATTACTTTACCTT